>CAIGRP010063016.1:0-24178 GCA_903798385.1 Fraxinus cuspidata | reverse complement strand
TTTATTTTTTATTTTTTTAATGTTTCCATCTTCATTGTTACAATTATTTAAATATTCACCTCGTGCTTATACAATTCTTTGATACTGAAACCACAAAGAAGTTGTTTTACATTCTTGGTTGGATGAGGATGCGAATGGGCAAAAATTGAAAGGATTTTGCTATTCTCATCACAAATGTATGTTATATTTTTATGAGAACGATTTTTTCTCTCTTTTTTGTCTCATTTTTTTATTAAAATAGCAAAACTAAAATATAGAACATAATTATGATTCGTTCTAAACTTACGAAATAAACAGTGGTCACTTCCAAGTTGCCAGAGTACAAAATTCAAAGCTTTTGCTCCTTGTGAAAGAAATATTAGCCATTTAATCCATCCTTTCATTTTCATATTAAAAAATACAGATAGAGATTTGAATCGTCATTAGTAATTTAATAAAGTATTCAAAATCTACGTTTATCTTTCATTCTTTCTAAAGTTTCTATGAAAATATTCCTCTACCAACGCAGTTCATTGTTTTGGTTATATATTCGTAATGATATCATGAGTGCTTTGGGGCTTCCTTATTCTTTTGTGTTTAGAATTTTGATTTTTTTAATTATATATTATTCTAAATTCTTTAGAGATTTCTATTTATTAGCATTAGAATATGAAGTTTGTCGTTTAGAGTTTTCTTATTTCTTAGCAATTGCTTCGTTGTTCATTTTTCGTTTTCTTATGCTGCTGCATTAAGTCTCTGTTTGATGGGGTTTAAGATTATATTTTTAATAAATTTTGATAGAATTTGATGAAATGTGTTGTAGAAAAGTTGTGGGTCCCATAAAATATGTGATTAAAATTAATTGTTGATTTTGACTTAGATTAAAATTTAAATTTAAATTTCTACCAAACAAATACTAAAAGGGGAAAATGATTGTTGTACATCACCATTTAAATATTTTTTTACAGATTGATAGTGTTGTAAAAAGAAGGTGGAATTTTATTTTTTATTAAGTTGTTGAAATGTTGACTCAATCAAATTTCACTCCGTCATCTATTAATAAAAAAAAATTTAAATTGTGATGTATATGTAGCACAACCGCTAAAAATGTTCACCAGTTTATTGTTTCCGATATTTGTTTTGCCAGATTATGATATTTATATCCTAATCCATGCATACCAACTTCAGCCTCACACATTCTTTTGTCTAACTTCCCCGGTCCTCAATGACACTTATAAATGGTGTTGTCTATTGAACCCATCCTCCATATAGTATTGATAAAAAGTTTTGGTATATCTCCACTAGTAATTTAATCATTAACTTGCTCTTGGAATTAATTTTTTACTTCAATCTAATCATTTTTTAACAAAAATATCCATATTCAAGTTGGCACTTCAATTATCAGTTTTAATATGCCTTCTACAAATGGTTAAGTATTCTTATAAAATCATTGTCATGTAGTGACGTGATCTTTTATTTGAATTGTCATATTCAATTATAATATGATATTTTACATACAATTTGGACCACACATGTGGTTTGCTTTTCTTATATTAACGTTACGGATCTTATATTATAGTATACCAATTTATACACCTATTTTTGAAGGATCACATTTTTACATGCATGATATTTCAAACATGTTTAATAAAAAAAATTTAGATATCGATATTTAAAATGCATAAAGTAAGTTTTTTTTTTTTTTTGTACAATGCCAAACAAAAAATTTAGAGCATATCCAATGAAAACATGGATTGCTTTAAAAAAGTTATCATAGTAGTAAAATAGATCGTGTTTTAAAAAATAAAAATATTCTCCAATTCTATCTGATAATATTATCAAGTTGATTTGACATGCTGACTCAATAATTAATTGACTTTGCATGTGGTTGTAGAGCTTATAATTTTCTGCCTTCCTCTCTATTTTATTTATTTTTATTTTAGGGTATATAAAATATACATGGGCAACAATATTGGATGATGGATACAATTCGTTGAAGATTAATTTTAATCTTGAAGATCTATTGATTGCACATCAATAAAACATAGATTGTGAGTCTTCAAATTGCCTATCGCATTGATTTCATATGCATTCAAACTGCTTTTAACTTCAATCAAACTCAAAGTACATGTAACCTGACTTGTTCCACTTGTATTAGTAGAACAAGCTTCTTCTTTTCAAAATATATACTAAGGCCCTATTTAAGCTTTATTTTAAGAATATTTTTATAGAAATTATTTTTCTAAAGAATGTGTACTTAAAAGTAGAGGAAAACTTTAAAATTGTTTTATTAGGAAAATGTACGAATAAAAATGAGTTTAACAAATAACGAATTTTTAAAAATGTAGTTGAAATACGGGCTAAACAAGACACGATTGGATTCGTAACCGAAAAATGGCCTAAATTTGTAACAACACGTGGTGCGGAAGCATATATCAAATTTTAGTAATAAGAATTATATACTAAATTAAGATGGATATTGGAATAACTTTCTTGTACATTATTCAGTACTCAAATGGTACCTCTATCTAATGAATCAATGGCCATCGATTCAGTTCAATGCTCTAAATAATAATTCATATTATTAAAAAAAAAAGTGTAAATAGCATTTGTATTTATAAACAAAATTATTCTCTAATCCTATTAATATAAAGAAACTAATAAAAATCATAATATAAAAGAAATTGAAAAACCTATTCTAATCAATAAAGAAAAGAAACCATATTCTAAATAAAGAATAAGAATTAAAAGATAAAACATATTACAACTAGACATCTTATTATAATTATTTAACTTTTATCCTATTTACAATAAGATTGTCCTACATCAATCTCTTCCACTTGAAAAAAACTTGTCCTTAAGTTTGTTGAAGAAAAGAAAATCAATCAATCAAGAAGAAAATATTCAAACAATTTTGTTAATATTGATATTCAAGAAATTTCAATTTATTGATGTGTTCGATAAATGTTATGTTCTTCAGTTACATTGTTTGAAGTCAATTTTGCTCCTACCATGCTCATTCTATTTTTTCACAAATAATTCCAACGTGATATTCTTTCATAAAAGAAGCATGGTTTGATTTCTCATCCTTGAGTCCGTTCTCGATAAAAATCAATGATGCTATTTTCAATTTTTCATACTTTTCACCTTTTGCAATAATGTCTAGTGATGTTCCTTTAAATACAAAAGAATTGGTACGGGTACTCAAATCCTCATCGTCCATATTTTTCTTCAATTTCAAAGAGCAACAGATGCATCATTCTCAGTAGATCAAAGCATCACGGCCCTAGCACAGTCCAACAATTTTACATGTTTTTCTAGCTTAGGATTCTTGGCAAACACAATAATTTCATCGACCTGGACTGTTGACCCAAAGGTGGATGCACCCTTAGTGGTTTCAATATTTAAAGTTTGGTCTTTGGTCATTTCAATAGAAGCGCTGTTGAATATCACATTCCAGGATTATAACTATTTTTAGATATCTCAAGATTTGAAGCAATTGAGTTATCCACTAACGACTCTTTATTATCTTGTTGGGACATCTTATTATAATGATCTAACTTTTATCCTAATTACAATAGGATTATCCTACATCAACATATGACTAAATTTATAGTTGAAAAAAATTTAGAATTCACGAAGTACCTCTCTACGAGTTAATTGTCCCAATAATCATTGAACTCATGTCTGTACTTTCGATTCCTTATTAAAGTTGCAGATGTCGAATTTTGTTCTCTAAACTTATCAATATATTGACGTTACTCATGACATGACATTCATTTCACAATTCTAATAAAATTAGTGACATGACAAATGAAATGTGCAAGTGACGCCAAACTCCGTTATGTGACCAATTACGACACCAAATTGTCATGTAAGAAAGACATGTTTAATTGTTCATTATACTTTGTAAGACGTCTTCGATTGCTCAATATATTTTAATGCTGTTGACTTTTGACCACTAAACTTGTAAAACTATGCTAACATATCCTATTAATTAGGAATATTATTCCAAGCATCAGTTGCATACAACAATTTAATTTTGCAACATGTTACAAGGGAATATTTCAAGATATTTTGCAATGTACTTGAATTTGTTGCAATTCTTTCCATATCTAATCTATATTTGAAGCTAGATTTTTTAAGAGAAAACTAAAGAGAGGAGCTAGAACAAGCGGAGCTTTGATTCTAAATAGAGAAATATTTGTCCATATTAAAGTATAAACATCTTGATGCTTGATTGGAGTTTCGTAAGTTCTAGCTCATTTCCTTAGTTCTCTTAGAAAACCTAGTTTTGAATATAGATCGAATAGGGCCAAAACTCAAGTACATTACAAAATGTCTTGAAACATTCTCGTGTAACATGTCGCAAAATTAAATTTTATTGTATGCAATTGATTCTTGAAACAACATTTTCAAATTTTTAGAATAAGTTAATAAGTTTAATAGCTAAAAATCGATCACCTTAAAAGTCAAAATAGAGGGAGAAATAAATATTAATAAGTTTAAATACCAAAATTCAATGAGTAATTGTGGTAAGTGATTGTTGGCACAATTATCTCACCTCTCTTCTGGAGTAAAAAGTTTCATTAGTCACTGAACTTATCACACCGTCACGTTATAGTCACTTAACTTTCTTTTGCTGCTGAACGGTCACTGAACTTACAAACCCACATCTCCATCCATCACTTAGCAACCCAGCCGTTTGAAGATGTCCCATGTGGCGTGACGAAACTCCATGTGGCAACAGACGGCGCAAAAGGTGACCACGGTGAACGCGATTTCAAGTTCAAAATGCTAGCTCCTTCAGAAATTGAAATCATTTTACTGCAAATCCATCACCCCCAATCCTTCATTCGAGCCCTAGAATTAAATTGAAAATCATTTCCCCCAAATCACACTCCCAGGAACCCTAGAATCCATTTCATTCAAAAATTCTCCCCCAATTCGTCTTCCAAGCAACGGTCAACCTAGGTTTCCTTCATCTTTCAAGCAACGGCCAACCCATAAAATGTGTTATCATCTTGAACCCGTCCCTGAACCGCGAACCTGATCGCGATTGCTAGACCTGAAGGATTCCATTTTTTTAACTCATGGACGAAGAAGGTGAAGGTAAATAATTTATTCAACATTGTTTATTCTATTTGGAAGATTGGCTCAACTAAGAATTGTTTTCTCCATAATTGGAGAAATTGTCTTCTTCTTCATTGCTCACTGTCGAGAATCCTAACACTGGAAAATCTGTGACGGATGATGAAGAAGCATAAATGTGACGTACCTGGTTTATGAAACTAGGGAGAAATTAATATAGTTCCATGTAGTATTTTTTTTTTAAATTATTGGGAAATCTGTCATTTATTTTGAAGAGTTCTTCTTCGACTTGATCTATGCTTTCTGTTAGATTAGTTTTTTCATGAATTTTTCCAGGTCATGAGGAAGACTCTGACTTCGATCAGTCAGATGTTGATATGGCTTCCGATGAAGATGATATGTTGTACGATCGTAATGTGAAGGACGACATTGAAATTGGTATGGATGACGTGAACACGCAGACAAGATGGAGTAGTACTGCTTGGAGGGGAGATGGATGGTGGGAACACAGTCGATAACTTGGAGTATCCATCCTCTGGATGATGGGAACACGTTGTCGTCATACGGGATTGCAGGAATGAGCCAGAAGATTTTGTTGACAACTATTACAGTATTGAGACATACATGCAATGTTACAATAATATCATGAACCTAATTAATGGGAAAATATTGTGGCCTGAGGTGGATGCACCTGTAATTATCCCTTCCAAATGGACCGTGCCCCACAGGGGAAAAAAACAAAAGAAGAGGCGAAAACAGGCAGAAGAAACGATTGTGAACAGGAAGGGAAAAACATATGTGAAGAAGGGGGTCGTGACGATGACTTGCTCGTACTGTGGGTTGAAGAGACACAATAAGCGATCTCATTCCATTGCAAATGCGCCAGTTGATATACGTTTAATCCTTTATTGGTGTATTAACTTTGAATTTTTTTTCAATGGTGTTGTAAAAATCATTTAATTGAAAATTTTATTCCCACCAATTTTTCCTACAAAGATGATAAAATTCATAAGATTACAGTCACTTGCAAAAATATTATCTACAAAAGGTAGCAATTATATTGCTACGGATGAACTGGTAGTAATTTGTGTGCCTGAATAGCATGACATTTTTTTACTACAAATGTTGTAAAGATTTCAAAACAAGCTCCAGATTGATTCCTTGAAGAATTGACTTGCAGCCACTAAATGATAAATTTAACATATCCAAGATTATCGATTTCCCCAAATCATTTCCAACATTAACCATCTTCGAGAACACAAACAAGCATTTTAAAAGTGACATAGTATACCAACTGTACCTAAGACGTCACTCCAAATTGCAAGTGAATGGGAAAACAATATAACTGAAAGAAAAGGTTTTGTTGTAATCTACTGATGATGAATGAAATTAAAGGAGTGATATAGCTTTCCATATTTCATTAGTTCATTTAAACACTAATAATACTTTCTTTGATTTTTACCTATCAGTGTGATTTGATTTTCTGTTCATAGTGCACGTTTCAATTATCCTTCTTGTACATCAATGGTTGATATCAACTTTAACATTCCGCCTATACGTAGAAATCTTGACCATTGATTGAAAAAAGTGTTGTTGAAATCAATATATAAAATTTATATTTTGTGTAAGTATAATCCTATTGGTGCATTAACTTTAAAGTTTTTTTTTTTCCAATGATATCGGATTATTAATTTCTGTCTTATCACTGGATTGGGTAGAAGCGGAAATAGAACCAGTTCCATACAATTGCAATATATCGACTATTGAACAAGTACGAAAATTTCTAGTTACATTTCGTTGTCTGATTTTATAAAATTTGGTCAATATTCATCATTACAAATTGTATTTTTTCCCATGATTTCATAGGGCAAATGATGGCTACAAGAGGGAAGGGATCATTGAGCCAAGACATGCATGAAGAAGATCAAATGCAATTCATGCCTATACCTATGGTTGCAAGAGGATCGCGTACGAGGATCTTGGCGGGTGGACCAATAACTACTTTGGTCGATGAGTTGCAAAATGAGATAGGAAAGGGTACGAAATAGGCTCAACATCTCCTTTGCATAGACCTTTTTTTTTGGTCAATGGAGGTTGTATATTTGTTTTGTTCTGTAGTTGGGACGACCTCTATTGGTTTTTTGTACAATTAGTGCGTTGCTTACTGTCTAGCAACATGGCTGGTGAAGTATACTGGTTTTTTACTAAGTTGCTATTGCATAATGATTGAAAATTAATGTAAACATTTTGAGCTTTTATATTGCATAATAATGACTATCTACATCCGATAAAAAAAAGAAAACATTAAAGACATGCATAAGTACTTTTCCGCTTCTATTTCACATATGACCAAATGGCACGAGCAGTTAGTATCAATAAGCTTTAAATGAAATCAACAGGAAACAACAAGCAAGACTAGGCTCCATTTGAAGGTTAACACAATACTAGGCTCAAAAATTTTGAATTAATACAATACTAGAATCCACAAGCATGTTTCCAAATGAAGCAAAATACTAAGCCGAAGTAATTCATAGATATTTGCCCTTTTCTTTCCCTTCATCTTCCGCAATTCCTTTATCCTTGTGGAACGTGATGTTGACGGTAATTCAACATTTCTCTTCTCTGTGATTTTAGCGCATGTCTCGAACATACTCAACAAATCTTCAACTCCTTCTGTAGCCTTACCTTTATTGGATTCTCCACTCGAGTCCTCTTCATCTTTCCACTCAAAATGATCGCATTCTCTAGTACAACAAAAGAATAAGCGCCCTACGTTTGACATATTTTTCAGAACCTCCATACATTTCTCGATGCCATTACCACATTTCAGGCATTGTTTCTTAGTTGGGCAATCAGACAAGAAGTGCCCGGGCTTCCTAAAACCGTGACATATGCCCTTGTTCCCTGCCATCACACTTGAAAAAGGGGAATGTGTGCAATGTAATTAACAATATTGATATACTCTGTAAAGACCTTCAAAATTTATTCACCTACCTAGAAAATGGACTAAAAAAACATTTAGTTAACTTCTCAATATTCTTGATTCTCCTTCCACACACACACACACACACACCATTTGCACAAACATTTCACAACATCCGCATTAAGACTTCAATAATTTCTTATCGACCCTAAGACTACCAGCTTGCAGACGAGGTATGTAGCCTCCCAATTTGTGACATTGTGCATAAGAAAACAACAGACATATTTAAGCTTGAAGACATTTGTCAAACAATTGGTGAGCATCAATTTACCTTCTTTATGAGTGTCAATGGTACATGAATTTACCTTCATACTTGACGGTTTTACGAGTTCAAAAACAAAAACAACCGTCAATGGTACATCAATTTACCTTCTTTATTCTTATACCAATCACATCAGTGGATTGAATCAATACTTCCTCAAGCCGAATTGCAGCAACTGATTGGGGAAAATGGTTTTCACATCAAGCTACCTTCTTTATTCTTTATCTCCTACGAGTATGATTTGGGGGAAATGATTTTCAATCGAAATCGAATTCTAGGGCTCGAAGGAAGGATTGGGGATGATGGATTTGGAATAAAATGATTTCGATTTCTAAAGGAGCTCGCGTTTTGAACTTGAAATCGCGTCCACTGTGATCACCGTGATGCCATTCGTTGCCACATGGAGTTCGTCATGCCACGTGGGACATCTTCAAACTGCTGGGTTGTTGAGTGATGGATGGAGTTGAGGGTTTGTAAGTTCAGTGACCATTTAGCATCAAAAGAAAGTTCAGTAACTATAACGTGAAGGTGTGATAAGTTAAGTGACTAATGAAGGGTTAATTTCATTGGTGGCCACCCAACTTTATAGTTGGTGTCACTATGATCACCGAACTTAATTTTATTTCAACATGACCATTGAACTTTATATTTAGTGTCACCATGTCAACCCAATTTAATTTTATTTTATCAAAACCATTCAATTGCATATAATATTTCACTATGACCACCTATTTTTATATAATATTTCACCATTGCCACTCGACTTCTTTTTACTATTTTTATTAATTTCAAAAGGAGTACAACGGTAACTTTGCATTATATATATAAATAAAATTTTAAAAAATAAAATAAAATAAAAACTTATAAAAAAAACTTAAAACGTTTATTTTAAAATAATTTTTTATTTTATTTTCCCTTTTTAAAGAACATTTTTTTAAAAATAACTTTTTATTTTATTTTTATAAGTAACTTTTTTTAAAATAAGTTTTTATTTTATTTTAAAAAATGTTTGTATAATAAGTTTTCATTTCATTTTATTTTTTAATTAAATATTTTTAAATAAGTTTTTATTTTTATTTTAAAAAATGTTTGTATAATAAGTTTTCATTTCATTTTATTTTTTTAATTAAATATTTTTAAATAAGTTTTTATTTTTTTTAAAATAAGTTTTTATTTTTATTTTTTTAAATTTTATTTTATATATATAATGCAAAGTTACCGTTTTACCCCCTTAAAATTAATGAAAATGATAAAAAGAAGTCGAGTGGCCATTGTGAAATATTATATGAAATTGGGTGGCCATAGTGAAACGTTATATGCAATTGAATGATCTTGATGAAATAAAATTAAATTGGGTGGCCATGATAACACTAAGTAAAGTTCAGTGGTCATCGTCAAACAAAATTAAGTTTGGTGTCATGGTCACACTAACTATAAAGTTGGATGACCACCAATGAAATTAACCCGACTAATGAAACTTTTTACTCCTCTCTTCTGCGTAGACAGTAAGTAAATAGCAATTTTCTTTAAAAAATATAATCACTTTGTACCCGGCAATCTCCGGACATTTCTCAGATCCAGTTAATCCTTTAATTTTACCACACTTTACTTACCAGACAACAATTTAATATTCTCCATCCACTAAATAGGGTTTTCAAATTCACTGTTTTGAATTTTCACGATGCAAAGCTCATCGGGGTCGCCGGCGCAGCCGGGGGAAATTCTGGAATGGCTTCAGAAAGAAATGGGCTACCGGCCTTTAGGGCCGTATGCTTCATCAACCAAGGCGGCCTCAATGCCGACTGCCGACTCTCTCCGGAAGGTTTGCCGCGGTAACATGATCCCAGTCTGGAACTTTTTGCTAAAGCGGGTGAAGTCGGAGAAAACGGTCGATAATATTCGAAGGAATATTCTTGTTCATGGCGTAGATGGTAGTGGTGGTGGCCACGATGTGAAGAACAGTAGGGAGAGGAGTAAGGATAAATTAGGAGCAGGGAGGGAGGGTTTGGCGGATAGCAGTAGTAGGGAAATGGCGTTGCAGGAGAGGGAATTGGCAGAGAAAGAAGTGGAGAAATTGAGGCAGACTATGAGGCGTCAGCGGAAGGAGTTGAAGACGAGGATGCTGGAGGTTTCGAAGGAGGAGGCTGAGCGCAAACGCATGCTGGACGAGCGATCTAATTATAGGTTAATTGATTTTCTTTACTTTTTGCAGTGTGTAAGACCTTATTGTCTTTTCCTATTTTAGTTGTTAATAAGAGAAATAATCTAATCAATATGATGATGATTATTCGTATTGGATTTTAATGGGACAATGATGCTTTTGGCACTTTAGAAACTGGTGAATAGTTAAGGTTCAGTAGATTGTAGCTGTGAATAATGTATCTAGGGAGCTAAAATTACAAAAGACATTGAGGAGATGAACAATTCTCGATGTACAATGAAGTGGATTCTTTATGTGCATGTTTGGTACTGGACAGGACTTGTAGCATACAAACAAGATATTAGCTTATTTTTCCTTATTAATATTAACCAATGCAGTCTAATCTTTCCTACCATATATGGACATTTTTGAACTAACTGTTAAATGATCAGAATGCAAATATTATTAGGTTCTGTTTTGCCTTTTAACCTCACATTGGATGAAGGGTGTTCTAATTTGAAGCTTAAACTGGGCATGAATGTATACACTGTGATTCGACCTGATTATTAGATTATCCACCCTGTCAAGAACAATACACCTGTTCATCTTGGAGTTTGATACAAGAAAAAAGTGGTCAACTAGTTATAAGTGATGATTGAATTGGAAAGGTTATATCCAAATTCTAAGAAAATGATGTAAATTAATACCATATTGAATCTCACTATGCAGGCACAAGCAGGTAATGTTGGAGGCTTATGATCAACAGTGTGATGAAGCATCAAAGATATTTGCTGAGTACCATAAACGTTTACATTATTATGTTAACCAAGCTAGGAATGCTCAGCAATCAAGTGTTGATTCCCGTGATGAAATGGTTACCAGTTTCCATGTAAATAGCGAGAAAGAAGCTTCAGCTGTTAAAGGAGCCAAATCTGCAGATGACGTCATACTTATTGAGACAACGAGGGAAAGAAATATCCGAAAAGTGTGTGAATCCCTTGTGATGCAGATGACTGAAAAGATTCACAGCTCTTTTCCAGCTTACGATGGAAGTGGAATCCATACAAGTCCTCAGTTGGAATCTGCAAAATTAGGAATTGACTTTGATGGTGATTTAACCACTGATATTAGAGATGTAATTGTAGATTGCATAAAAAGTCCTCCCAATTTACTGCAGGCAATCACTTCGTACAGCCAAAGGTTGAAAGCTCTGATTACTAGAGAAATAGAGAAAATTGATGTTAGAGCTGATGCAGAAGCCTTAAGGTATGTATATACTTGTCTCCTTCTGGTGTGTTCTCATTTATTCACTTTCCTAAACACAAGTTGAGTTGTAATGAAAGATTAGTAAACTACGTTCTGAATCTTCCTGTCCCACAATTTGTTAGTCAGTTGACTCAGTTCTCTGTTCAAACTACGTCATATTGCACCTCTGTATTGCTTGCCAAAGCATTCCGATTCTGCAGGTTATCTATCCTGCTGCCATTATGTTTGGAAGTCAATGCTACCCTCCAACTTTTTGATTGATTGAGTTGTTTTTTCATAAATAAAGCAGTCTACTCGAGAAATTCCATTCATATTTGTCAATTGTTAATGACGGTTGCAAGTTACTTATTGTGATTCCATTTCCAGTGTATGAGCTCTTAGTTGATATAATTTGCGAGCCGTTATTTATATGATTCCGTAAATATTTGCAATTACTGTTTCTTATCTTCACGGTTGTTTTTCTTAACGTGGTAATGTCTGTCAAATACTTCTTAAATTATACTGAAGAAGGTGGCGTTATTTCATTTTCTAGGATGATTTATAGTTTATGAATTATATTGAAGAAGCACCTTGGAATCTAGAGGTTTAACCTGTGTTATATAAAGGTTAGAGCCTGGCAATGTGGCAAGGCCAAGTTGAACCTTTACGAGCCCACGCCTAGGCGCAAAAAAGCATTTATTATTTTAACTATTCTAACCTATTAAATAAATAAGATAATGCATACCGGACATCTAATAGCATAAATAATACAATTACTTAATAATTCCTACAACTATGCAATTTTCAAGTTTCCAAAAACTATATAATTTTCGAATTTCCAACTAGACAACTTCCGCTTAATAGATTTATAGGAACTTCATAAATACTTTTGAAATTACCAACAAAAGAACTCTCAAAACCGTAAATACATAATTTCTTAAACATTCCTACAGTTTAAAAAATTCAAATAGTCATGGTTATATATTGTTAAATGGCCAAGACTTCGATTTATATATTTAATATTAATTTGGTTAATGGGTTCAAGAGATAAATGGATTCAAGAAAATTGGAAAAAAGTTTAAAAAATAAATAACGTGCACCTAGGCCCGCATTAGACTGTCAAGAAAAGAGTTGACCGCCTTTTCGCACACCTAGGCCTTGGGTAGGGCGCTTTGACTACGCTTTGTGCCTAGCGTGCTTTTTAGAATAGTGGGTTTAACATTAAACAGATCTTAGATGGAACTTACGAAATACATAGAATGACAATTAATCATAGTAGAAATAACGACGGTAATGGAGTCACAATAAAAGTTACATGGTCCTCAAGAATGACAGTTTTAAGTATCTAGGTCTGATTTATAATAAGAAACAAGCTTTGAAAATGATCTATGCATTGAATAAGAGTGGTTCAAACACTATGGAGAAATGCTACAAAATTTCTATGTAATCTGAAGGTACGAAGTTAAAAGGCAAGTTCTACACAGCTATGAGACCAACTATGCGTTATAATAGTGAGTGTTTAGGATGCTAAAAGACAATGTCCATGAGACCATGGCTGTCGAAAATGAAGATGTTAAGATGGACTTGTAGTTATACTAGGATGAATAAAATAAAAAATTTCAATATATGTCAACTAGTTGATATAGCAATAATTAGCAAAAAATTAAGGGAAGGAAAACACATTGTCCAGGCATGTCGTAGACCTAAAGCTTTGATTCACAAGAGCCATGCTATCCATGTAGAACTTTTTAGAAAAGGAGACAGAGACCAAAATTAGCATAACCTTATTGGTAATGAAATATTTGATTTATTTTACTTTTGGTAGATGTAGTGCTGAGTCTAATGGAGTGGTGGAAAAAGATGGTTCAGGTGACACCATGTTTACTGGGAAAAAACCTTAAGTTCTTGTTGTATTCAAATTCTACTCCCTCTGGTTAACTCATGTATTTTCTGAAGCTTTTTTTCCATTCATGAAGTGCTGCCTTGATGTATCTATGATTCATTCTCAGTTCAATTGCTATACTTCGTTTCGTTCACATGCTGTTTAATTTTTTTGGTGTCTTCACTGTTTCTATACCCTTGTTTTTTCATTCTATTAACTGTAAAAAATCTTTGTCTGATGTAGATACAAGTATGACAATAACACAATAATTGAGGCTTCATCTCCTGATATAAGCTCACCATTACACCATCAGTTTTATGGAAATGGGAAGATTGGAGGTGATGCTCCTTCAAGAGGGAGTGAAAATCAACTTCTGGAAAGACAGGTCTTCCTTCTTTATCTAGTGGCCTCTTTATGTATCGACTTTTGTTTTATTTTCAATTGTAAGTAATAAAATTTATTTCCTACAGAAAGCACATGTTCAGCAATTTTTGGCCACTGAAGATGCACTCAACAAAGCTGCTGAAGCTAGAAACGTGAGCCAACTACTTTTGAAACGTCTCCATGGAACTGGTGGTGCAGTTTCAAACCACTCACTTATCGCTGCAGGAACATCACAGAGTATGAGCAGCCTCAGGCAACTTGAGGTAATATTTATTCTATTTTCTAGGTATGCATGAGCTATGTCAGTCGAGTTTCGATGATAACTTTATAACCGAATTGCGTTATTTGATGGTTCTTTTTTGAAATTGAAGTTGTATTTTATTGGGTTTAGATGCCTTTTGGATTTAGCTTATGCTGCATAAAAAAAAGATATTCTTTGTCTAGAGCTTGAATTTGATTTACAAATTCGTTGTTTAAATTATTACTTTTTCCTTTGTTGGTATAAACCTAAAATTAGCTTTGAGCAGGGCATGACAAGTCATCTTAATGATCAAGGAAGATTATATCTCATTGTTGCCTTGCCATCCCCTCTGCATTCATGTAAAAAAGGAGTGGTCCTAAGAAAAACTCATAATGTGCTAAGACCACCCATCTTATGTATATTCTGAGGTGTCAGTGATATGATACAATTAATTAAGAATCGCCTTATTCACTTGAAATATTTGTTTGATTTTCTAATGTGTTAAGGGTAATATTTCTTTGGGAAGAAAAAATAAGACTAGAAGGTTAGGCAGAGCTTGGTTCTACGTTGGGCTGCAACTGAACTGTTGATCTTGAACCAGCTTTAAAATTTGTACTTTCACATACCGATAGACCAAAGCATTTTATTATAATTTGGGCGTGGACTGAAGAGCAGGTTAAAAGCAGAAATTTGGCATTGGTATAGAAAGAGAAGTATGAAAACTGCACTTTGAGGTACTTCTAACAATGGGGAACTCCATCATCTCTGCCTCTCCATGCATGTGCAGTGGCCAATCAACAGTGTCAAATGATTAGCCTCCCATGCTGGTAGTTGACGGGTCCTAAGGTTGCTGTTTGAAAAAAAATAGGAAAACTAAAAAAAAAAAAAAAAAAGCAGTCGGTGCAAGGTTGTTATTGTTTAGCTTTTTACAGAAAGGACATTTGTGTTTTCTTTGGAAGCACTTTTGTACGGCCAAACATATGGTTATTTTGCATATGTATTGAGTTTTTTCTTACTATATTGTGATTCTGGCACTGATTGGGAGATTAAGGACATACCTATGCCCCTGCTGCTCTTCAATTAAAAAAAAAAAAAAAAAACTATCAAGTATAACATACATCTTCGATTGATCATTTACTTAATGTAAAAGTTTCGTGCATGTTTTTCAGCCTTATTGTTATTCAGTTTTTTGGGTAGTAATTTGACTCTAAGTTCAAACATAAACTTTTCACTGCTTTGTACATCATACATCGGCCTCTCTCCTTTGCAGTTAGAGGCTTGGGCCAAGGAAAGAGAAGCTGCTGGATTGCGGGCTAGCTTGAACATATTGATGTCTGAAGTACAACGCTTAAATAAATTGTGTGCTGAAAGGAAGGAAGCGGAGAACTCATTAAGAAAGAAGTGGAAAAAAATTGAAGAGTTTGATGCTCGCAGATCTGAACTGGAAGCAATCTACAATACATTACTTAGAGTAAACATGGTAGGATATATCTCTCTCTCTCTCTCTCAGAAAAACCATTTCTATCTGTGGTAGGACTATTTTAAGTTATTTCCCGAGACAATAATAATCAATTTTCCTGTGATAAATTTGCATAAAGTAATTTGGTAAAAATTACATCCATAATTTCAAATTTCAAATCTCAAATCAAAAGCATCAGTAATGGTCAGACGATAAAGTGCTGAAAATATAGCTTTTTTTACATTGGAAAGAGGATTCTCACTTCTTTCTCTCTTAAAACCAACCTTCTGTCACCCCTTTGTGGAGAATAGTTACTGTCAGCAGTAATGATAAGTTGAAGAACGAACCGGATAAATAATTGTTACTCTTTCAACAAAAGAAATTCCTTGAATTGGTTTGCCATTTCGAAGAATTTCAATATTTGAGTAGAGAATTCATTCTTTTTATGCTCCACTTGTACACATTTTCAGTTGAGCTGGAATACATGGCCACCATTTTTTCTAAATTTGTATTGGGAACTTTGAACAGTCGAGTTTTAATCTGTGTAAAAATGTGTCCAATCTTTGGCCATGACATATTTCTTGTGACATCAAGAGAAGGTAAGTTCATTAAAAAACATAAGATGGAGGGAGTATATTGGTAACCATCTCACTAAGTGGTTTATATAAGGACTACAAGGCTGCTTTAGTTTCCGTATACTGGTACGAAAAATTGAACTTTTGTTTATCGTTTAGCAATCTATTGCTTTATTAATTTTCCTTGGATACTGTAGGATGCTGCTTCTTTCTGGAGTCAGCAGCCATTAGCTGCAAGGGAGTATGCATCAAGCACCATAATTCCTGCATGTAATGTTGTTGTGGACTTATCAAATGGTGCAAGAGATCTCGTTGATAAGGAAGTTTCAGCTTTCTATCAAACTCCTGATAATAGCCTTTACATGCTTCCATCAACCCCTCAGGTATGTAAATGCAGATTAAATATGTCTGAATGTGTCCTGCAATACAAGTTGTTTGATTTGCAGATCAGAATGCTAGATTCGTTATGTCACTTTTTCTGATTGGAAAACTTATAATTTATAATTTTATTTTGATGTTGGCTTTATTTTCCCAATATATGGATAAGTACATTTCATAAATAATTCTTTCATTTTTGTGTGCTCTTACTTTGATACATCTACCTGCTGATAAGCTAATATAAGTTAGCCGCCTCTTTCTATAACAATTTTCTACCTCGAACCTTAAAAGTCAAAAGACACCCATCCAGCAACAAGAAAATACCAATTCACATGCTCGTAATATTTGTATCAATTCAGGTCTCTTATGCACCCTTTTCTTTCTGATCAGGCACTCTTGGAGGCAATGGGTGCTAATGGATCTACAGGACCTGAAGCAATTGCTTCTGCTGAAAGGAAGGCTGCAGTGCTGACTGCAAGAGCTGGTGGCAGAGATCCTTCTGCAGTACCTTCTATATGTCGTATTTCTGCTGCCCTGCAATATCCTGCTGGTTAGAATTTGTCCATCATTAAAATTTCTCCTGGGTGCTTTCTTGGATAGCATGCTGGTGGACTTTGAGTAAATCACCTCCACTTTGGTTTTGTGTAAAATATGTTAAATCAAAAAGGTGATATTTAGTCTTCTGTATGTGATAGTCCCCCTCTTGGTAAGCTTTGGGCATAAAGAGTCTTTCCAAGGACTTAGCATGAATTCATATAATTTTTTGTTTCAATCTCCAAGATTTGTTCCAACCACAAATAGGTCATTAGAAATTCGGACCAAAATTTGTACTAGAGTTCCTGTGATAAAGGAAAAACTAGAACTTGATTAAAGAGAAACTCAAACTTATTCTTAGTTGCAACATTTCTGAATATGAATTGGCTATGGTTCCCAATGACATTCCTTGACCGAAATTGGTTTTTTTACCAAGTATTAAGGAGTTATTCTCGTTGTTCCTCTGTGGATGTGGAAGTGGTTGGTTGCATGATCTTTTCAAAATGCAAGAT
Source organism: Fraxinus cuspidata (assembly GCA_903798385.1). NCBI lineage: Eukaryota > Viridiplantae > Streptophyta > Magnoliopsida > Lamiales > Oleaceae > Fraxinus > Fraxinus cuspidata. Next base: position 6,513 of record CAIGRP010063016.1, on the reverse strand, counting down.
TACCTCTGACCAGTATACATATCTGATATAATATGTTTGTACTAATTATAATTTATCTCCAGGGCTGGATGGCTTGGATGCTGGTTTAGCATCAGTCCTGGAGTCTATGGAGTTTTGTTTAAAGCTTCGATGTTCCGAGGCTTGTGTATTGGAAGACTTGGCCAAGGCAATTAATTTGGTTCATGTACGAAGGGATCTTGTTGAGAGCGGTCATTCATTGTTGAATCAGGTTCATCGTGCACGGCAAGAGTATGATGGGTACGTCTAACCCACATTGACTCTTTTATGTTCTCATGCTGTCTGCATGGACATTTATTTGAGCCAGAATGGGAGGACCTGACAAAACTCAGATGTAGTGTTTGGGGCCGAGATTTGATGTTATTCAATTTACGTTTTTTTCCTGTTTAGTGTTGTTTGTGTATTCTTTTTCATCACAAACTTATGAATTATGAGTAGGAAGCACAAACATGAGCATTAAGAGTAAACCTATTTGGTCTTTTCTTTTGGGACAAAGGTAGATGGCTTTTCTGATTTACGTTTACTCCATCTTGCAGGACGACTAATTATTGCCTAAATTTGGCCGCTGAACAAGAAAAAACTATTACGGAGAAGTGGATTACAGAATTAAAGAATGCTGTTCTAAATGCTCAAAAGTTCCTTGAAGACTGCAAATATGTCAGAGGCTTGGTTAGTAACCTTCAATACTTCCGAGTTATTTTCCTTTTTTCTGTAGATGAGATAATGTATTTTGGGCTGTTTAGCAGGGTTTCTGCTCTAGGAAGTTATATTAAATCAGCTTCCTCTAAAAGCTCTTCTAGCGAGATAGCGCTTCCAAGAAACAGTTCTAGAAAATTATTCGAACAGGTTTCAAAAGCAATTGCTTAGGGTGTGTTTGATAAATATTATTGAGAAAAGAATGTATTTTAAATAGTGATATGATAAGAAATATGTGGTTAAAAAGTAAGGAAAAGTTATTGATGTGATAAAAAATATTATTTTATTGAAGAATGTGTGGTTGAAATTATTTTAAATAGTGATACGATAAGAAATATGTGGTTAAAAAGTAAGGAAAAGTTATTGATGTGATAAAAAATATTATTTTATTGAAGAATGTGTGGTTGAAAATGAATTTTGAAAGAACGTTTACCAAACATGGGCTTAGTCTAAGAAGCAACTTTTGACTTTTCAAAAGCCTCTCAAGTAGGCGTTTCTCCTTGTCTTTATTGTTGCTAAAATCTTATGGGAAAGATGATTTAATATACTAATGCGTGAGAATTCAAGTTGGCTAGTTGTCAAAACTTCATTCCCACACGTCATCAACTGCTTCAACCTTTGTTCCTTTTCCTTTTCAGCTTCTCTCTTTTCCCCTTCATGTATAGAACATTAACCTAAGTTCTCTAGCTTTTGTTCATACATGATTTATATTTATGTGAACTTCTACATTCTCGTTTTAGAATTGTTATGTTAGACATGACCTCAATATCCTCGAACCATTGTGTGACTTCCATATTGTAGGTTAAAAGACCTATTTTGAACCTTAAAAGCTGTCTCCTTAAACCAATTGGAATTAAATGGATAACCAATATGACTTTCGCGATAGAAAGTCAGGAGTTCCTTTCAGTTGTGAACTTGATCATATCCAGCGCACCATGGAAGAAGCCCAGGTTTTGGTGCTAAAAGATAATATTTTCTGTTTCTACATCGCATTCTCTGGATGTGCATATTTCTTATTGATATAACATTTGTAAATGATGGGCGCGTATTAACCTGGTACTACAGAATCTTGTTACAATTTGCATGAATGTGAGAGAGAGGCAGTCTCATGAGAAACGAACCAGTAAATATGCATATACAAGTATATGGCTCTGCTTTCTAGGTGACTGATATCAAATACTTCATTTTCAAATCAGACTGTTGTATCCTTTGAATTTTTCAGTTACTGAGAGATATCCAGGTGACTCGTCTGTGTTTTACATCAATTTTCCTCATGGTTCCAAATTCCAATCCTTCGTACATATTTTTAACAAACACATGAGAAGAATTGTTTGTTTAGAATAATCTTACTGTTGGTCTTACTTTCCATTGTTTCTGTGGCATTTTTTTTGTAGCTTGATGAATGGTGGGAACAGCCAGCCTCAACTGTGGTCGATTGGGTCACTGTAGACGGAGAAAATGTCGCTGCATGGCAAAATCATGTGAAGCAGCTTCTGGCATTTTATGACAAGTAACCTTTGCTTAAGAATGTCGTTTCACAGTCCAAAGAAGGTGCTTTCTGGCTTTTTTTCTTGTAGACTGTCAAAGTGGAATCTTAAATTGCTATGCCATTGCTGGGAGTTGTGTGTCATGAGACTTGCAAATGCTATTTAATTAGGTTGGACGAAAGGAGTAAGGGTAAATGAATAGAAGCCTGGACGTTTGTACCAGGTTGTCTTGTATCATATTGCTAAGGTGATTTCTTCTACTTCCAAGTAGCTGTTTCTTCCCATGTTTCTGGAAGTACCGTCTGATACGTTCAAGTCACTATTTATTGCCCCAGAATCCGCCCCGTGTCCTACAATTGTAAACACTTGTCAATTGTCCCATACTTTCTGTACAACATTTTCAGTTTGCTAATTAAGATGTCAGGGTAACGTGACCTTCACAAGAAACTGAAATTGATTAGCGTAGTGTTCAGTTTGTTACAGTCGAATTCTAGACTCCTTGAAAAACTCTTCATGACACTGATTTTCATGGCTTAAGAATACGTGCAGCAATCAGTTTTTTGTATGTATTTTCGACCATTTTGGATGACAAAATTACATGAAAAGCAGAAGGCATGGACCATAATTTTCTCAGTCCCGAATTAAGACTATCAGCATCATGCAGTCTAAGATGGAAATAGTACAGCGAGCTCTTCTATTTTACATGATGGAAGTTCAAAAGTAAGTTCCAATTTCGAACGTACATGACAAAACTATGAAACTACATTAGAGTACGTTGTGATCATCCACTGCTCTACTAGAGATGTTCCTACAAGATTACTCGAGCAAGAAAAAAAAAAATTTGAGAAGATAATCCTGTTACGTGTAAAGATGTCTTTAATCAGATAAGATGTATCAAAAATTTTTACGGGGCCACATTCCCCTCACTCTCACTTATCAACAAGGATTGTCCTTTTACCTTTAATAATCAAGCTTCAGCAGCAGCTTCAGTTAAAACGACTCTCCCGAAAGCTCAGTTCATTGCATCATAGTCGTCCATCTTATCATTGTATTCCAAGACCCTTCTCTTTATCTTGGATGTATCAACCCATGTAATGAAGTCTTCCATATTTCTTGTAACAAGGAATGCCGGATCAGTAACAGCGTCAGGTCCTACACGAATATGTCCCTGCTCAATATATGTGACTGCTTCTGTCAAGTGTTCGGCCATCTTCAGACGTACCAGGACAGTGGACAGCCGGCGCCTGAGAGACAGAAATAGGCCACACGAAGAAAATATTATTATTACTACTACTTTAGCATTCCTGATTTATAGAAGATTTAGAGCATAAGGTGATCTTTGAAGTTATTTTACTTCCTCAATTGTCAATGTAGTCTGAAGCTTTCTAATATTCTTTACCAAACATGCAAAAATAGCAGTTAACATGCCAAACACTGTAGGATTCTGAATATCTATGATTATGCACAGAATCATTGATTTGAAGTTGAATATGATTATTAATAAGTTGCAATTCGTCGAATCTCTAAGATCATTATCTTGTAAACTAAACAACTCATAATTTGGGTATGCTCAAAATTCTAAGCAATTAGATTGGATTGTAACCCCCCACTTACCTACAAAAAGATGACACTGATAAACGATCACATAAAGCCAAACTTTTACGAGATGGTATCACACCCATGTTGTACCTGCATGGATGAAAAACACGTGGGATTTCATTCTCAGTGTTGAAGGAACGTTTAATGACTTACCCAACAATATAAACAACCAAAATAATCAAATCTACAATAATTTTGATTTTTGACTAATTTTCATTAAAAATGTGTACCAAAAGTAAACATTTACGAATGCAGAAAATTTAATTAGCTTTTCTAATCTTTAAATCCCCTTAAACCAGCACCCAACTTCAAAGCATTAGAATGTATCGATGCAGCACAGTTAAAAGTTTCTTTGATCATCAATAACAAATTTTAATCTGGTAAAACATTGAAAGATTGACAGAAACTAACACCTATAGCTTCAACGCTGAGATCTCTCAAAAAAAATATCATTATCATCCTTCATATTCATATTTATTTATTTATTTTTTTGGGTGGAACTCTTCAGATTCATATGCCATCAAACATAAGCCTTATCATACTCTCACACAGGAGAGCTTATCTTTATCTACAGCCTCTACATTTCCAAAACCATTTGATGCCGATCTCAAATTCAGGAGCAGAAACTATATTCCAACCGGGATAAGGCCTTTCTCACTAGGGAAAGGAGGTGCAGCCCGTGCACAAATTAGGCTAGTCGGGAACTTTTCCCCTTACAGAAGAATGGAATAGAGTAACACAGAAAACATGTCAAGCATGGAAATTTTGGCCTTATGTTTAGAATCAATCAAGTAACTCAGCAAGAAAAACCTTGTGCTCACTCTAAATCTGGATTTTCATTTTTCTTTTCAGACAACTAACTTAAAATACTAAAGTCTAGAGACTATTTCATAATCGCACAACAATGTAGTTAAGAATCTCCTCGATAAGGATATGAATATCAGAATTGAAGTTTAAGGAGAAGACTCACAGCTTTTCAAGGAGGGCATCGGTCATCTCAGTCCGAAAGGGGTCTCTAGTATCCATCTGTTTTAGTATGTTCACTTGTTTCTGCACCATTCTGCACAGGCTCGAATACCTAAAACGTATGGCAATTAATTAAACAATCTCACTTTAATCAAAACACTAAAAAATTCAAAACTTCAAAGAAACATGGAACTAAATTATGGGACGCAATCTCGTACAAATGAAGAAAGGATGAGAGGTATACTTCTTGTAGTCATCTCTGCTGGTTACATGGTAACGGTGCATAACAAAGGCTTCTCTGTGGCCACCTTCTCTTTTCCATTCCAAGAAATTCACTTTCTTCACTAATTTCTTCTCATGAAATTTCAGCTTCCTCATCTTCTCTTAATCTATCTATGGATGGGTGAATATGAATGCAAAAGGAGAGAGAAGATTAGACAGAGGAGAAACCCTGGTTCTCAAAACCCTAGAATTAAAATTTAGATATGGAGTGAAAGAGCTGGTAAGGGGTATGTTATGAAAATCTGAAAGTTCAACATTGCAGTTTTTGCTATTAAAAACAGACTCCAAATTTATTGGGTTCCAACACCAACTCAGGGCCTCCCTTATAATATTGTATTGCAATTATAAACCAAAAATCAAGGAAAATAATGATTTCAACATCTTTATGAGCAATTTTATTGTGGTTCCATATTGTTCAATTTGGAAACAATTTCCAAAATCTTTAATTTGCAAGAAGCAATCTTATACAATTTTATTTTAACTCAGGCTGATATGTGACAATATGCAAGAAGCAAAACTTCATTTAACTCAAGCAACAATTTAATTTCATTTAATTTGCAAAAACTAGTAACCTCATACAAATTAATAAACAATACCAACCACTAGTTTTTGGGTTCAAGCATAAAGCTGAAAGCTTCAACATATACATACAGGTTAGTCTGTACAGCCAAAAGTCTTATTATAATTAATGTAGAAATTCACCTTTAAATTACACTATAAAAGAAAAATCAACAAAGAGAAGATGATAGATGTAGTTTTATTCGTATCCCGATACACTTTTTTAAAGAAAAACAAGATTTAAATATTGTAAACTGTCAAATTTGTGGAAAGAAAAAAAGCTACATGAATAAACCCTCTATCATTTGGTCTTAGGCAACACAATACATTCACACTTCCCGAACACACGACGAGTAACACGATGTGAAAAAAAGGAAAAAAATAAAATAAAATATGAACCGAAAAACCAAAAAATTTAATAATCATACAAGAAAATATAATAATAGATGTAAACAGGTATTTTGTTACCTGAATGAGAGCAAATAATATGGAAGAACCAAAGTCTTGACCGAATATGTAGAGAAATTCAAACGTTAGCGAGATTGTCCCCTCCCCAACTCTAATGTATATTAGGGTTTTTCACTGTATTTGAGTTTAATTAGCCGTAGCTGGTGGACAGGACCGGGCGTTCGGCCTTGACCTTTTAAGGGCCGTATAAATATTTTAAAATATAATAATAAATAATAAAATATTCAGTTATTAAAAGGTAATTACGGGGTGCCTTTCTTCTTGACACAGAAAGGGACACCGTGCGGCAGTAGTCTGTTCCGCTAGACTACCTTCCGCCTACTCTCGGTCGTTTCGGGACGAAAGTAAAATTTGATCACAATTTGTAGAAAACGTGCAACATGAAATTGAAAGACATTGGAAACAACTTGATCATTGATTGCTTGAAAGCTAGAAATTA
>CAIGRP010063015.1:0-29370 GCA_903798385.1 Fraxinus cuspidata | reverse complement strand
TTGACTTTCCTATATGGGATAAGTGTTTGAGAATTTTCAATAAATCAAATTCTTCACTAGTTTATAGTTCCAAGTAGGTTACTTTGACATTAAATATTTCATTCAATTCTAAATGGTTTTCAATAAATAAATATATCACGTTGATCACCTCGCGGAGTAGAACGTGAATATGTTTGATCCTGTTATAATCAACATATGGGTCCTACTAAATATGGGACTTAAAGTTGACCCATTTCACTAAACCATTTCCAACGTAAATTGGTGTGTTTAATTTCTTAGTGACTGACATGCCCCTATATAATTAAAATCTGGATATCAATAGCATTTTTGTTGCCTTTAGACCCCGAGTCATTTTAACTAGTAAATTTGTTTGGATATAGATCATTGGACCATGAAGATTTTATATCATCAAAGTATTGATTTATACTTAACTTGGGTTAATTTCCTTTTGTTTTCGGTTATGGACTCATTTTGAAGCAATTGGAAAGGGAAGAATGATCAATTGACAATTGGATGGAAAGTTTAGGTATTAAATTCTACACTTTGAAAATCGAAGGACTAGAATTAAATTAAAGAAGACATAGATAGCACACATTAATGGACTCAAGGGACTAAATTGTATTAATTATGAAGAACGAGGCCTTGAAGACAAGCATCAAATTATATGGGCTTTGAACATGGTAATTGAATGGGAATCAAAAAAGGGGAATTTAGGCCCAGTACGGCCCAAAAGCAACAAAATTGAATAATACGTTTTTACACAAATTAAACAATTTAAAACGTAATTAATACGTCAAGAAGTCCCAAAACTCAAAACGTAATGAGAGAGAACCAGTGGTGTTTCTTCAACTTTTTCCCATTTTCATTATCGTAACAAGATGGTAGAGCTTAGTCGGTAGCACCGTGATGCAAGGGCCGTGCCTCCACCACCGTCCTCAGAACTGCATCAACTCTGTGTTGTTTTTGCCTTGATGAACGCTAAACAATTGCCAAAATAAGTGGAAGGCAACCACAAATCTCTGTTTTTTCTTGGGATTTGAGGTTAAGTGTTGAACCTTTGGTCTTCAAAATTTTATAGAAGGGAAAATTACCAGTATTGAACACTAAATGTGACTAAATGCAAAGAAAGTGCTCCTTAATGGAAACAAGTAGTTAAATTTACAAGGTGATAAATGTCATTACTGCTATTTTTGCTTGTGTTCTTTTGTTCCACTATAACTAAGACAGATGAATTGTTATTTAGGAGAGATTATTAGTATTGTTCTTATGTAAAAAAGCAAGATCTTATTTTATATTTCTTTGCAGCATATATTGGGTATTAGTTATGCTTAGTAAATGATGTCACTTTTTTCTGTTATTTTCAAATTTAAGGTTGTCGTGTTCTTAAAATAAAGTTATATTCTATGTTTAATTAATACAAGTGAAGCATAATCACAAAAAAAGTAACATATAGAAAAAATCAACATCTTGTGTTTATCACTTTTTTTTTAGTGTGTGTCACTTTTTCAATTGGAGTTATTTTGGTGTGATCAATACATGACCATTTTCTCGAGTGGGTATACCGTGTATCACTTTTTTGAGTGTTCTGTCACTTTTTTTAATATCGTCACTTTTTTTAGTGTCGTCACTTTTTCTTTTTGATTTCTGTCAATTCTTTTAGTTTCTGTCCCTTTTTTTAGCGCGCCATTTTTTTAAAAAAAATAAAAAAAATTGTCACTTTTTTAGTATTTGTCACTTTTTTAAAAAATTTTTGCCACTTTTTTTTTATTGTTTGTCACCTTTTTTTTTTTTTTTTTTTTTTTGAGTTTCTATTACTTTTTTGAGTGACAAACTTCACTTTTTAATAAAAATGACATATTAGTACATTAACTGTCATTCTTTTTTTAACTTCTGTCACTTTTTTTATTGTTTGTTATTTTATTTTATTTTATTATTTTTATCATTTTTTTTAATGACAAACATCAATTTTAATAAAGTATGTGACATTTGTCACGTTTTAATTAAAAAAAGTGACGTTTGTCAACACTTAACTTTACAAAGTATTTTTTACTTTCAAAATACTTTTCATATGATTTTTCAAAACACGTCTAATTTTAGACGTATTTTTGTAAGCTGTCCAGTCAAATTCTAATTAAAATAGAATTCGGGAAAGTTCAATTGGAATTTTAACCCTTTATATCAAATTGGGCCTAAAAACCCAATTGGAAAAGGACCCTTATGGGGACAAAAGAAGGTGGCGGCTGGAAGAAATAAAGATGCAGATGGGCAAAAAGGGGGGAAACAAAGAGATTCTTGGCAGAAGAAGGAAAAAAAACCACTGAATTTGAGGACGGCAAAGAGCGACTCGAAACGGAAGCACAATTGGAAAATTGGGAAATTAATCACATTGCGTCAATTTTTAGGTGATGACATTTAAATTTTATTTGTTTAATTCCGACATTATGTTAGGCTAGATTATTATTGTCCTAAAATTACAATGAAACTTTATCATGAACTTTTGAATGTTTAATCTTATTTATTTTTTACATTCAAGGCACAATTTCAATTCTTGAATGTTTGGTATAGATTTAATTTTCTCTACAATTATATGCGCAATAATTGTATAAGTTTTGTGACTTGTATTACCTTCAAAAGATTGAAAATAAGTTAGATATATTGTCAATTATCGTAGAGTCCGATAGGTGATAGAAATATACCGCTATACTTTACATGATCTTTAAATATTCATAAATCCTTAATACATTTTTGCATATTCGCATCCATCATAGAAATATAATTAGATCCATGTAAAAATATGTTTAATTTTACTCAAGAGATATTTTTAAACAATTTAGGAATACTGATCTTCATAATTGAATCGTGTTGTTAAATTATAATGCGTAAGTATTAAATGGGATTCGAGATCCTAATAAGTTTTTCATCATCATATTTTTATAAAATTTGCATTTACTTTAGTTAAGTTAGGTATTGCATTCATAAGTAGAGTATTAGATCACAATTTAGTTATACACAATTTTTTTTGTAAAAAATCACAAATTTCTATTATTTTGGTTAAGGCTAAATTAATGGGAATTTAAACTAGTACAATCTCTGCGAGAACGCAAAATCCATTTTATTACTTGTTGACTAACCGTGCACTTGTAATATTTTATAAAAACAATATTTTCATGACAAGTTTTTGGCGCTTCTACTAGATATTGTATTTGGGTTTAATTTCATTTATCTTGACACTAATTCGAGTTTTTTGCTCTTATTTTATTTTTTATCAATTTATTTTAGTGCTTCTATTTTCTCTTTCAGGCATTTTATGCAAAATTTGAGGGACGGTGTTGAACATACTTTTCACCATAGGCATAGAGAAGCACAACACATAGAGATGGTTAATGCATAGAATAATCTGATAGTTCAAGTGAATGAAGAGATAGTGGTCGATGAAGGGAACATGCTAGTTGGGGACTTCATGACTCCACAAATTATTTAGAGTCAATTTAGCATCCTTTATCCTCCCTTTGGGTAGCCCTACTTTCAGCTGAAGACCAACATCATCCATTTATTCTAGTATGGACATCAATTCTATGGCATGGCTGATGAAAATTCACATACACGTGTCTTTCAATTTTTAGAGATATGTTAACACTTTAAATATCAATGGATTTATGATGATGCTATCACATTGAGATTATTCCTACATACTTTACATGATAGAGCCCTTGAATGGTTGGACTCACAACTCATTGCCAGTATCACTACCTGGAATGACTTGGCTCAAAATGTTTGCACCAAATTCTTTCCACGGACGAAAATAACAAAGTTGAAGCATGACATATCCAAATTCCGTCAAGGAGAAATCGAATCTTTTGATGAGGCTTGGAACAGATTCAAGAACATGCTTCGAAAATGTCCTCATCGCGACATCACTAAAAGGCTCCAGGTCCAATATTTCTGTGCAGGTCTACTTCATTCTTGTAAAAGTATGATGGGACTCATCATCCAATGGCTCCTTATCCACGAAGAAAATTGATGAAATCTTGGAGTTGTTTGAGAGAGTGGCTACTACCACAGCCATGTGGGCCTCTAAGCAGGTTGTTCATAAGAAGGCGCCAAGAGTATATGAGGTGGACATGTATACACCATTATCTGCAAAAATTGACTCTTTAGTTCATAAGGTTCAAAGCATATCACAATCAGCCAATGTTGTACAAGCCACGCGGCCAACTTGTGAAGAATGCGACAATTCTTGCACAAGATATAGAACAAGTTGAACATGTATAAGGAGTTCAACGCCAACAAAATAACCAATATTCTAACACTTACAACATTTGTTGGAGGAAGCATCACAATTATTCTTGGAGTAATCAAAGTCCCATTATACCACAAGGTTATCAGTATCAGTGGCCTGAGAAAAGAATTCCTTCCGAAGAGATGTTTTTGAAATTTATGGAAAAGACAGAGCATTACATAAAGGCCAACAATCAATTCATGAGAAGGACTGAGATAGCTCTTCAAAATCAGAGTGCTACAATCAAGAACCTAGAAACTCAAATAGGATAGATGGCACTTCCTATATCAAGTAAAGCACTAGGTACCCTGCCAACAATGCTGAGACTAATCCCAAAGAGCAGGTAATGGCCAAAAGTGTTTCAAAGAATGAAATAATTGAAGATCCGCCTGTGAAAGCACCAAAGAAGAAGCTTGAAGAGCAATTTGCAAAATTTTTGGAAATCTTCAGAAAGCTTCATGTCAATATCCCATTACTTGAGGTCATATCTTAAGTACCAATCTATGCAAAGTTCCTGAAGGAGATGTTACCGAAGAAAATAAAGGTAAATGAATTTGAGACATTCGCGTTAAATGAGGAGTGCAATTTTATTCTGTAACACAAACTACCACCTAAATTAAATGATCCAGAGTCTCAAAATACCTTGGTCAATAGGAAACAATCATAATTTTAATGCTTTATGTAATTCAGGAGCAAGCATAAATCTTTTGTCTACAAGAAATTAGGTTTAGGAGAGCTAAAGGATACTACAATCTCCTTTCAATTGGCAAACCGATCAATCATGTACCCTCATCAAGTGGTTGAGACGTGCTCATTAAAGTAGGCAAGTTCATATTTCCAATAGACGTAGTTGTTTTAGACATGGAAAAATACTGTAATGTATCACTAATCTTGGGTCAATCATTCTTATCCATGAGTCGGGATATTATGGACTTCGAAGCGGCAAGCTAACCTTGAGGGTAGATGATGAGCAAGAAAAATTCCAAATTTATGTCACTATCAAAAAGTCATCCCATAATGAGAAAAGCCAAAAAGTTAAAGAGGAATAAGTAAAGGATTATACAAAGTGCCCATACAGGAAGGGAATAGGTGGAATCATTGGAAACCTCAAGAATGAGCATTTCAAGTTTGGAGAATCGACAAGGGGTAAACATAGTGTGAATTGTTATGTCGTGTAGTCTGCTTTGAACCGCCATGAGTAAATCACCCTAAAGTCTAGTTAAAAACTTTAATATAAACGCTTAATGGGAGGCAGACCATTTTCTACTTTTCACTTATTTTGATTAACTATTGCATTACACGTAATTTTAGGGATTGCATTAGTATTTTAGGGCTTAGGAACTCATGCATTTAAATGGTTTTCAGCACATTTTAGATAGTATTCTAAGACTTTATTAGTAATTTAGGCATGTTTAGTTATTAAGTTCATTTTACTTATGCTCATCATCAACATCCTAACATCATATTGAGCTTACATTGATGTGATATACATTCTTAAGGTTGCATCTAGATTTCATTCCCCAAACCAATTTGAAAGATTTATCTTTTCCTAACTATAGAATTTTTGCAAGAATGCATGCTATGTTAGATAGTTTTTCTAAATCTTTGAAGATTAGAATTCTTCTTAGCGTGAATTCATTACAAATATTTAAACCTTATTTTCTATTACTAATATTTATTTTGAATTCTTAAATCAAAAAATTGAAGTCTAGCAACAAGGAAAAGTGACGGTTGTCATGACGTCTAAAAATCAGACCAACTTGATCATTCTACGTATCTACATCTTCCATCAAGTGTTTCTGATTGTTACTCCTTTATTTTGATTATTTTTGCTTTTATGTTTAGGACAACGTAATATTTTTGTTTGGGGTGGGGAAGTATTAGGATACTTAGAATATATATTTATTTTTCAACTACTGATAGAGTCTGTATAACTGTTAAAAAAAAGATAACTAAAAAATCTAAAACAATAAAAAAAAAAGTGTCTAGTATAAAGTTGAACAACTTGGCACCTATGATGATATTTATCTGTTTGAATTGAATATAGCTTTAGTCAAAAATGAACAACATTGTATCTTATACTTTTACTTAAGTACTTATCCTTGTTAGGATTGTTTGCTTGAGCGCATAGCCATCATCGACTTATCATTTTAATTGAGACATGATTTGATTGTGTGGATTTAAATATTGATGTTGTTAACCTAAGCTTTTGTTGAATTTCCAAATTCTTAATATAGAAACCAAACTAAAGCAGTTTAGGGGTGGAAATACTAGTGTTTGTATTCATAGAAGTTTGATGGTTTGGAATTCTTGGATCAAGTCGTTGTTTGAACGAGTTTGAATTAAGGAGTCTAGAGCAGGCATTGACCAATTTTAAAATTCGAATCCTATATCAAAAGAAAATTTGATATATCTTTTACTCTTTTTCGTGGTCTTTATGACTTGAGTGTTTAAGTTTGTTAGGATATCTAAAATATGGTGCCTTATGGTCATCTGACTTGGGAATCATTGGTCTGAAGCTCACTACAATGGTCATTTAGAGAAGTCTTACACATAAAATGTTAAAAATAATAGAGCAACAATCAAAATATATTCATAACGAAAAAAAAAAAAAAAAGGAATTTTGATTATCAAAAGTGAGATGTGTCAATTAAGGATTTTGAGATTTAAACCCTAGAGACTAAAGGTGTGTCTTTGAGAAATACTTAAAATTTTCCTTCTAGATTTATAAGTATCTAATTCTGACCACTTTTGAGTGGAAAAATGCGTTATAATGATTCTTAGGAACCTGCGTACTAGAAATATCTTGGGGTTGGAGAGAAAAGCATAAAGAGTGATCTTGCACGAGATGTCTCAGGAAAAATTGACCATAAGAGGATTGGGATTGTGAGTAAATCAACAACACTTGATTGATCGTGTTCGAGTATGGGTGTGAGTTCAATTTTGGCTATCGCACACACATTAAGTCGAGCATCGGATAAGTAAAATTTTATTTTTGATGTTGTTTGGATCTTTCTAGAGTGTAGCTTAAATTTTAACCTGAGGCATATGGGAAGTAGTTTAACGTTTAGTCTATTATTTGTGATTTATTTTAGGTGGTAATAGGATTTATGCCTCAGTTTTGTTTTGTTTTGTTCTTATCAAATGAAAGTTTTAGTTATGGGGTGTTTGATAAGTACAATATACCACATTACTAAACTTTTATATTGTCAAAGTATTGATTTCTAGTTAACTACAGTTGATTTCCTTTAGTTTTTAGTTATGGATTCATTTTAAAGCAATTGGAAAGGGACGAATGATCAATTGGCCATTGGATTGAAAGTTTAGGTATCAAATTCCATACTTTGAAAATTAAAGGACTTGAATTAAAGTAAAGAAGATGTTGATTAATAATTGGACTCAAAGGACTAAATTGCATTAATTATGGAGAATGAGGCCTTGAAGACAAGCATCACATTATATGGGCCTTTGAACATGGTAATTAAATGGGAATCAAATTATTAAACTAGAATTCAAGAAAGTTGGTGGCAGGAAAGTCCAATTGGAATTTTAACCCTTTATATCAAATTGGGCCTAAAAACAAATTGGAAAAGGATCCTTTTGGGACAAAAAGAAGGTGGCAACTGGAAGAAATAAAGATGCAGACGGACAAAAAGGGGGAGAAATAAAAAGACGCGTGGTAGAAGGAAGAAAAAAAAAACAGAGAATTTGGAGATGGCAAAGAGAGACTCGGAAGCACAATTCGAAAATTGGGAAATTAATTACGTTTCGTTAAATTCTAGGTGATGCCGTTTAAATTTTATTTATTTAATTTCGACGTTATACTAGGCTAGATTATGTTTATGCTAGGATTACAATGAAACTTATATCATGATCTTTTGATTTTTGAGTCTTACTTATTTTTTTACTTCAAAGCACACGTTTTCAATTCTAGAATGATTGACATGATTTTTATTTTCTCTACAGTTATATGTGCAATAATTGTACGAGTTTTGTGAGTTGTTTTACCTTCGAAAGATTTAAAATAAGTTAGACATAGTGTCAATTATCGAAAAAGTCCGATAAGGAATAGAAATATAACACTATACATTACGTGATCTGTAAGTATTTATAAATCTTTAATGCATTTTTGCAGGTTTGCATCTGTCATAGAAATATAGTCGGGTCAAATATAAGGATATTTTTAATTTTACTCGAAAGAGATTGTTAAACAATTTAGGAATACTGATCTTCATAATTGAATCGTGTTGTCAAATTTTAAGTTATAAGTATTAAATGTGATTAATATAAAGGGATTCAGGGATCCTAATACGCTTTTCATCATCGTATTTTTTTAGAATTTGCATTTATTTTAGTTAAATTAGGTCTTGCATTCATAAGTAAAGTAATAGATCCCAATTTCAGTTATTAAAAAAAAAAAGTTTCTATTGTTTCGGTTAAAGCTAAATTAATTAGAATTTGACCTAATACAATCTATGAGAAAACGATACTTGGATTCAAAATCTATTTTATTACTTATTAACGAATCGTGCACTTGCGACATTTTACACGAACAATATTTTCATGGCAGTAACCAAATTTCGTTTTTTTTTTTAAAAAGTTATATTTAAAATTATTTAAGTTAGTAATTGTAATCTAATGATTATGTGATAATTGCAAAGACAAAATAACAACCAAATAGGGACACGATTATTTCATTGCATATAGTACCAGTATTAAATTAATTTTCATAAAATAAAATTTGTAAATTATTTGTACATGCTTAAATACACATTTCAATTGATTCAAAAGTACCATCTACTTATTCACTATCCATTTCTATCTAATTATAAATTATTCTCAAAAGGAATCTTAATTGTTTATGGAAAAACTTTCGATGATCATTTTATCAAAAAATTGAGATAAATTTTATCTATGATAACTAGAATGTTTGTCATCATGAATCTGAATAAGAAATAGAGATAGATTGAATCATCTCATCTAACAAATTATTCTTTTAAATGAGAAGAGCTCAAATTGTTATGTATTCAAATAATTCTACCATATGTTATTTTTACACAATTTATAATTAGACAATTAAAGTTTTCATTTTAAATTGGACAGTTAAAGAATAAAGACAAAGAAAAATAGATGTTTCTACTATGGACTTGTACTCTTACTTGAGGTTAGTCAATGTTAAGAAAAACTACCAAAGGAAATTAACAATACTATTGGAATTATTAAATAATGGAAAGAAATGTTACAATAAATAGAGTAACAATAAAATGGAGTAAATATGATTATTGATGTAGCAACGGTATTGGAACAAAATGAGGCTTGTGTTGCACACAATTTCCTTAAAAAATATTCGCCCTTTACTGTGGTATAGAGGACAGATGGCGTCTGTTTTTCAGAATACAAAAGTTGAAAGTAGCTAACTAGCAACTCGTCACTACTTTAGGCAAAATAAGAATGTTCATCGATCTATAAAATACTTTTTGAACTATTAAAAATAAAACTCTTGAAAACAAAGTTAGAACATAAAAACTTAGAGAGAACTTAAAGAGCTCTCAAAGTTTGGTGTATGAAATAAGGAGGAGAACACCTCCTTATATCGTACTAGGATGACGGAGGTTTCAATTTCCTATTAATTTTTCGTTAACAAAAAATATTACAATAGCCATTAGGGCTTTGTAACCACCAATTCAATTGGAAAATTAATTAGAGAATTGAAACCATTTGTTGTTACAACTCTCGTTCACTTTATGTTATTTTAATTTTTTCAACAATTCCCCATATGAATGAAATTAACAATAATGACGAATAGACATGATGAAAGAATTCCACAGTCAAAACCTGCATGGGATAAGTAGGTATTACTCTCTGAACCTTCACTTGTGTAAGTATGTTTACTTTACTTGCTGATTAGTAGACATGATATCCTTAAACTATTCTATCATTTGTGTAAATGATGACACACTTTACATAGGCTTCTTCCTAATACAACTTAGTTCTCATAGTTATATTGATTTTGGCCATGAACATATCCTTGGTTCTGTGAAAGTTTCTAAGATATAATTTCCCTTTGAAGCGGTCTCACATCTTTATCACATTGGTGATCTTTTGATTAAGAGTAACCAGCATTATTATTCCACTCAAATATTTCGATGCATAAGGATCATTAAAAGAATAGCTTATTATTTATTTTTTACGAGTATCACTATTTTCGTCATAAAAGCATATTGGGATGAATTTCTACAGTGATCTAGTATGATGTTTACAATTAGATTGTCCATTTAAACCAAATCTTGGGATCTTCAATCAACTAGGTTGGGTTTTCATTGTATCGATATATTCTTTTATGGGCTTTAGTCTCATTCCATTCGATAATTTCTCAACTAACTCTCTTAGCCCCTTGGCAATATTATTATTTGACCTTCCATAATCAATGAAGATAATCCCAAAAGAGATTAATTGTCGAATGCTATTATGCCCCTATTTGGTAGGGATTAAAATCATATTTTTAGTATATTTTGATAAAAATTGATAAAATGTCTTGTCGAAATATTATGGGACCCATTAAATATGTAATTAAAATTAATTGTTGACTTTGATTTAAATTAGAATCTAGATTTAAATCATTACCAAAAAGGGGATATTACTTTGTCGAATATGTCTTGACTTACCATTATACATGTTGCTATGTATTGTGTCATTTACAGATTAACTATTGTAGGTACATGTTTTGACCACCTTGAAATATCCTATAAGAAATGGTGTTACCATTCTACTTCTTTCCCACATTTATCCTTTATATTCCATTGTGGATATTGCTATAACAATCTGTTTCGAGGATTTTCATGACACCACGCAGCTCCTAGTATGAACACACATCCATTAGTAGACCTTGAGTCTTTTATGTCAAATCTTGAATTTAACATATCTTTGGCAAATTTAATCATTCTATCATTACTACCAACAATGAGCATATCATCAATATATAGACACAGAACAACAGATTTATTGCATTCATTAATTTTAAATCTACTTGTTATCATAGTACTGTCGAATTTTTCACGCCATTGTTTTGGTATTTGTTTTAAACCATACAAATATTTCACCACTTTGCAGACTTTTTTCTTTTCTAGGTATAATATAACTCTCAGATTGTTCCATGAGAATTTTTTTATCCAAATCTCCATTCAAAAAGTTGTTTTCATATCATTTGATGTACTTCAAGATTTTGCATGGCAATAATTGCTAGTACCATTCTTATTAAATTTATTCTTGTAACAGGAGAATATGTATCAAAGTAGTTTAGACCTTCTCATTGTCTATAACCTTTAATTGCAAGCCTCGCCTTGTATTTATCAATTGATCCATCTTCTTTTATGTTCTTCTTGAACTGGATCCTAGAGGTTACACTCAAGAAGAAGATCTACTAACTCTCATGTGTGATTTTGCAATATGGAATCAATTTTGCTTTTAAGAACCCCTTTCCACAAAGATCTTCCAGTAAAGGTCTTTTTAAAAGTTTGAGGTTCACTTTCTAACAGATAGGTCAAAAAAATTTGGACTAAAAGATTTTATGTCCTTGCTCTTTACGTCTAGGTTCATCTTGAACCTCTTCGTTTTTTTCGTGTTTTTAGTCCTGGCTATTTTTACTAATAGTCTTAAATGTTCATTTTGATGAACTTGGTCGTTCTTTGGACTTACAACAATGCATGTCTTGATTCCACTATCATGTTCTTGTGTATGCCTAGAATTTTAGACTCATGCACAAACAACCGATATGTAATACTATTATGTGCATAGTTAATAAAAATGCAGTCAACTATTTTTGGACCAATTTCACCTTCGTAGGTGTAGGTACAACCAATTTAGCAAGATATCCCACATTCGTAAGAATTTATAGGAATACTTCCTTCTTTTCCATAATTCATATGGAGTCTTGTCTTCCTTTCTAAAGAGACCTTATTTAAAGGATAATTTATTGACAGAACATCTTGTACCACATGTTCTAAGTCAACCCAAAATTTTACATTCATCATCTTTCAAGATACGATTCTTCCGCTTAGCAATACCATTGAAAATTATGTTATTTTCTTAATCACGAAAATATGTTAATTTATCTAATGAAAATATGTTTAATTTCCAAACATGATGAAAATTAAGTCATTTTCTCCAACAACTGAATAGCACTCTATAGATAATTTTTCAAAGAACATTAGAGGGGTTTAATCCCAACTTCAACAAATCTAGCCTCATTCGAAAATATTCAGGTCTAGGTTGGCTAGAGGAGTCACAAATAGTCTCACTTAAAATTCAGCCTCATAGAAAAAAACCTCTCTATACTGTAACTTCCCATTTCCAATGTTTTATAAACTTTGTGGGAGAATATTATTGTCAAAATAATATTTCTTTGCAATTCAGTATCTCTTCATCTTTTAAGAAAAATGGTATTAGAATGAAACGAGGCATGTGTTGTACAAAGTTTTTTTAAAACAGATTTGCCTCCTACTGTGGTGCAAGAGGACTGACAGCGTCATCTCTCAGGATATACGGTTGAAAATAACTTACTAGAACCTCGTCACTACTTTAAGTGAACTAAGAATGCTCACAATTCTATGACCGAGCTAGAAAATAATTCTCAAAGCTACTAAGAACAAGTCTCTTGAAAATAAAGAGAGAATAAAGAAACTTAGAGAATACTTAGCAAAGACGATGAAAATTATGCTATTTTTTCCAACCGAATAGCAGTCTTCAGATAATTTCAAACGAAGACTAGTGGGGTCTAATTGCAGCTTCAACAAACCTAGCCTCCTTTGAAAATATTTAGCTCCCAAGTTGGTTGGAGGGTCACAAATGGTCCCATTTAAAACCCAACCTCCTAGACAGAACTTATTTGTATCGTAACTTCCAATTTCCAAGGTCTTATAAACTTCGTGGGGAGATTTGATTGTCACAATTATCTTTCTTTGAAATCTAACATCTCCTTCTTCTTTTGAAAAGAATCTGATACCAAAGAAAATTAGGAATACTGTTGGAGTTATAAAATAATGGAAAGAAACGTTACAATAAATAGACTAACAATAAAATAAAGGAAATAAGGTTGTTGATATAGTAACGGTAGTGAAATGATGTGTTGCACACAGTTTTTTAAAAATAGATTCATCCCCATTGTGGTGTAAGATGATTGACAACGTCTGTTTCTTAGAATACAACGACTGAAAGTAGCTGACTAGCATCTCATTACTACTTTAAGCAAACTAAGAATATTTACAGTTCTATCACTGAGCTTGAAAATAATTCTCAAAGCTACTAGAACAAAAATCTTGAAAACAAAGAGAGAATAAAGAAACTTAAAGAGAACTTAAAGAGCTCTCAAAGTTTTGTGTGGAATAAGGAGAAGAACACTTCCTTAAATAGTATTAGGATGATGAAGGTTTCAATTTCTTAATAACTTTTCATTAACACAAAATGTTACAATAGCCATTAGGGCTTTGTAACTACCAATTCAATTGGGAAATGAATTAGAGAATTGAAACCAATTATTGTTACAATTCTCATTCACTTTATTTTATTTTATTTTTTCCAATGGTCAACTCTGTTTCTTGATGACAATAGAGAAGGATATCCCTATTTGTCAAGCAAGAATGCCCACCATGCATAATTTTGTATACAGATCAGATGTGTACACGAGGAGATGAAAAAAATTAAATGAATAAATTTGTCTCTTTCTTAACAACTTCAATTTTTAAGTTAAAGTAATTCAGTATGAAATAAGGGTAGTAGCCAAAGATTATGAGTTTATATATCCAATTTTATAAAATTGTGAATGTATTTGACATTTTATGGGAAAAAAATATATAAATGTGATGTGTACATGAAAATAAAAACCTATTAATTTCCAAATATTAAATTTAGACAAGTTGGTTCAACAATAGACATATTTGATAAGCAAAAACTAAAACTTAGGCAACTGATGACTCACATCATATTAAGGCAAATCAATGGACCATTCTATAATTTATTACAAAATTTGTTGTTACAATTCTCATTCACTTTATTTTATTTTAATTTTTCCAACGGTCAACTCTATTTCTTGATGACGATAGAGAAGGATATCCCTATTCGCTAAGCAAGAATGCCCACCATGCATAATTTTGTACACAGATCGGATGTGTACACGAGGAGATGAAAATTTTTAAATGAATAAATTTGTCCCATTTTTTACTTTAGTTAAATTAATTCAATTTGAAATAAGGGTAGCCAAAGATTATGAGTATTGTCAGAATCATTAAAATGAAGCACAAGTTCAGCATCAAGCAAGACACGAGTTCAGCAGCACATGTCCAGCTCAACTAAAATCATTTTGGCACCAATGTTAGTTAGAAGTAGTTATGTACAGTTGTCAAGATTAGTTAGTTAGTTAAGTTGTTGTAATTCTATTTAAAAGGTCATTACTGCAATGTACGAATCAATTGATTGAATGAGAAGCTATTTTCATCTTCAATTCTTCTCTCTTTTAATATAGTATTAGAGCATATTGCCGCACACCATCACTGATTTTGATTTTTTTTTCTTTTTTCTTGTTCATCGTCATTCTTCGATTAGATTTAGCCGATCAATTCCTCGGTGAAGATAGATTCAACTGATTGATTCCTCAGTAAGAAAAAAGAGATCTGTTCATCAGTTTTACAATGGATAATGAAGCATTAGCTAATCCTGGATCTAATCCATACTTTCTGTATCACTCAGATAATCCTAGATTGATCCTAGTTTCACAACAATTGACTGGGGAGAATTATGCTTCATGGAGTAGGTCAATGGCCATTGCCTTGTCTGTGAAGAATAAGCAAGGGTTTATCAATGGAACTATTTCACGACCTGAAGATAATCACGAGCTGCTCAATTCATGGATCCGTAACAATAATATTGTTACCTCATGGATCCTCAATTCTGTGTCCAAAGAAATTTCAGCTAGTGTGCTTTATACTGAATCGGCTTACGAAATCTGGACAGATTTGAAAGAACGATATTAGCAAAGAAATGGCCCACGTATCTTTCAGCTGAGACGAGAGCTAATGAATTAACACAAGGGGATTCAACTGTCAGTACTTATTTTACTAAATTGAAGACAATTTGGGAAGAGCTCAGTAACTACAGGCCAACTTGTTCTTGTGGTAGGTACATCTGTGGAGGAAGTAAGAAAATGATTGAGCATCACCAAATGGAGTATGTCATGTCATTTCTAATGGGAATGCATGAATCATTTGCACAAACTAGGGGACAAATATAGCTGATGGATCCCATCCCCCTATTAATAAAGTTTTTACATTAGTTGCTCAAGAGGAGAATCAAAGAAAAATTAGCACAGTCACGGATATATCTAGAACAACTGGTTCGATGGCATTTTATGTTCAAAATAATTCTAGAAGAATGGGGCAAAATGATGTTAGAAAGGCTGTGGGACAGCAGTATAATAGGATCCAAAAGAAGGAGAGACCAATATGTACTTATTGTAGATTAAGTGGTCATGCTGTGGATAAGTGTTACAAGCTTCATGGTTATCCATCAGGGTACAAAACAAAGTAAAAATCTGGTCTGAATGGTCCAAGTAATCAAGCCATGGCGAATAAAATTTCTGAGTATGTTGCACCCATGGATCAAAAACAGGACAATAGTGGGAATGTTGGTGATGTGCAGACTCTTAATCCCACACAATATCAACATCTGATAAGCATGCTGAACACTCACCTTAAGGCTGGAAAGTTGGATTCAGAGATAAGGACCAATTCAGGTAGGGATTTAGGTACCTGTTTCTCAATCTCTATTAATCCAGATTTTAATTCATCTAAGCATTGGGTGGTAGATTCAGGCGCCACAAGTCATATATGTTCTGATCAATCAGCATTCTATACGTTGAAGCCAATTGAAAATGCATGTGTCACACTGCCAAATCATAATCAGGTTCCTGTACAGTCAATTGGGAATGTGAGACTCACATCCGAATTAGTACTTAGTGATGTTTTATACGTTCCACAGTTCAAATTCAACATGTTCTCTGTAAGTGCTCTAACAAGGGAATCTTCCTTATGTGTCAAGTTCCTCACTGATTCTTGCTTGGTTCAAAACTTGAGCACATTGAAGATGATTGGCGAAGGTGGATCTCTATGTTATTGATTCCAGTACTTCAGTTCATAATAGTGTTTGTCAGCTTTCACATTCAGTATCAAATAATGTAACTACTCGAGGTTGGCATGACAGGATTGGGCATTTATCATATCAGAAACTAGAATTGTTGAAGGACTTGTTACCTATTGATTGTATTCGATTTAAACACAATACTTCAATTCCTTGCTCAGTTTGTCCTTTGGCAAAGCAAATGAGACTTTCATTTGTGTCAAATAATCATCTGTCAAATAATGCTTTTGATTTGATACATTGTGATATATGGGGACCATATCACACTCCTACATATACTGGTCAGAAATTCTTCCTCACACTGGTAGATGACTGCACATGATTTACTTGGATTTATTTGATGAAACATAAATTAGATGCAAGGTTTATCATACCCAAATTTCTTGGTCTTGTTAAAAATCAGTTTGACAAAATCATTAAGGCATTTAGATCTGATAGAACTCTTTGATGTTGAACGCATTGTACATCAGTTTTCTTGTGTTGAACGACCTAAGCAAAATTCTGTCGTAGAAAGAAAGCATCAACATCTGCTTAATGTGGTAAGAACATTATATTTTCAGTCAAGAGTACCTATACAATTCTGGAGAGATTGCATCCTTACAGCAACTTTCCTGATTAATAGAACACCTTCTCCATTACTCAAAAAGTAAGACTCCATTTTCTTTACTCTATGATACTTCATTTGACTACAATTCTCTTAAAGTATTTGGTAGTCTTTGCTTTGCATCTACACTTCCTTCTCACAGAAACAAGTTCTCCCCTAGAGCTAAAGCTTGTGTTTTTCTAGGGTACCCTCCAGGCATCAAAGAATATAAGCTTTATGATATCTTCTCTAAATCTTTTCTTATCTCTAGGGATGTGGTATTCCACGAAAGCTATTTTCCTTTCCAATCTATAACATCTGCAGCAAACTCCATAGACCATTTCCCTGATGTTGCATTGCCAACTATTACTTCTGATATAGTCATTCAACATCCAGTCTCACACTTTTCCAATACCACCAACAATGATGTTTTGATTGAACATCATCCAGCGTCTGATTCAATTGCAAATAATGACTTTTCTCAGATCTCTCCCAGTTCCTCCTCTGATTCTTCTCAACGTTATCAAAGACCTAATTGCAATTCAACGTCTTCCTTTGCACCTAGAAGATCTACTAGAATGAATAAACCTCCATCTTATCTTCGTGAATTCCATTGTAATCTTCTAGCAAATCAATCACCTCCTGATAACAATTCTGCTTATCCTTTGACTAAGCACCTCTCATGTAATTCCTTTTCTCATTCACACAAACATTTCTTTTCAATGTCTCGTCACATGTTGAGCCACAGTCATATCAACAAGCCGTGGCATCTGATCAGTGGAAGGAAGCTATGGCTGCTGAGTTGGCAGCTATGGAGTCAAATAACACCTGGACTGTAACTAATCTGCCTCAAGGAAAACATTCTATTGGCTGTCGATGGGTATATAAGGTCAAATATGGACCTGATGGAGGTGTAGAAAGGTATAAAGCACGCTTAATGGCCAAGGGTTACACTCAACAAGAGGGGCCAGATTTCATTGACACCTTTTCTCCAGTTGCTAAACTGGCTACTGTCAAGATAATACTCGCTATTGCAACCAAAAATAAATGGCATCTTGTACAGTTAGACGTGAAAAATGCCTTCTTGAATGGAGATTTGTTTGAGGAGATTTACATGGATTTACTCTTGGTGTACTCCAATCTACCTGCTGATGAGCTTATAAATGATAAACCAGTTTGTAAACTTCATAAGTCTATCTATGGTCTTCGCCGGGCATCTCGACAGTGGCTCTCCAAGTTCTCTCAAGCTCTCATCACATATGGCTTCCATCAATCCAAATCAGACTACTCTTTATTTACAAAGGGTTCAGGATCTTTCTTTGTTGCCTTATTGGTCTATGTAGATGACATTATAATTATAGAATCTGATCACAATGCCATTGCCTCTTTGAAATCACTTCTACGTAGTCAGTTCAAATTATAGGACTTGGGTAAATTGAAGTACTTTCTTGGCTTAGAAATAGCAAGATCACATAAAAGCCTTTGTTTATCTCAGAGAAATTACACATTACAGTTATTAGAGGACGGTGGATTTTTAGCCTGCAAACCAGTTGTTTTGCCTATGGATCCTAAGGTTCGACTGAATTCCTTTGATGGTGAGTTGTTAACTAATAATGATGCTTCGTCCTATCGAAGACTTGTTGGCTGTTTGCTCTACCTTACTATATCGCGTCCTGACATCACATTTGCTATTCACAAACTTAGCCAGTATATTTCCAAACCTCATCAGCAGTACCTTGATGTAGCTTATCATCTCCTACTGTTTCTTAAGTCAGCTCCAGGACAAGGGTTGTTCTTCTCAGCTTCATCTTCTATGCAGCTTCGCGTATTTGCTGATGCAGATTCGGCCTCTTGCCCTGATTCCAGGAGGTCTATCATAGGTTTTTGTGTATTCCTTGGTGACTCTCTTATTTCTTGGAAAGCCAAGAAACAACAGACCGTTTCTAGATCCTCTACAGTAGCAGAATACTGGGTATTAGCAGCTACTGCAAGTGAATTAGCATCGATACATCAGCTACTTCTTGATTTTTCAAATCACCTGTGTATCTTCGGCCTTCATTTTCTGTGATAATCAAGCTGCTCTTCACATTGCTAGCAATCCCATTTTTCATGAACAAATGAAACACATTGAGATTGATTGTCATTTCATTCGTGACAAGGTAGTTGATGGTTTTATCAAATTATTGCCAATTAGATCCCAATATCAGCTGGCTGACATATTTACCAAGGCTTTACCAGCTTTTTCTTTCTTTTCTTTACTTTCCAAGAAGGCCATTCTCAATCTTTCACGGTCCATCTTGAGGGGGGCATGTTAGAATCATTAAAATGAAGCACAAGTTCAGCATCAAGCAAGACACGAGTTCAGCAGCACATGTCCAGCTCAACTAAAATCATTTTGGCACCAATGTTAGTTAGAAATAGTTATGTACAGTTGTCAAGATTAGTTAGTTAGTTAAGTTGTTGTAATTCTATTTAGAAGGTCATTACTGCAATGTATGAATCAATTGATTGAATGAGAAGCTATTTTCATCTTCAATTCTTCTCTCTTTTAAAAAGTATAAATATCCAAATAAAATTGTGAAGGTATTAGACATTTTATGGGAAAAAATATATAAATATGATGTGTACATGAAAACAAAAACCTATTATTTTCAAAATATTAAATTATTAAATTTAGACGAGTTGGTTCAACAATAGACATTTAAAAGGAAAAACAATGATGATTCACATCATATTAAGGCAAATCAAGGGACCATTCTATAATTAATTACAAAGCTTGCAAAGAAAAAGCACTGTTCATGAGGAGAGTTGGAATAAAGATAGTCATTATCCTGCACAAAATGGGACCTCTGCTCCAAAAAGAATAACATCCCCATTTGAGGAAGCTTTATGATTAATTATAAAGGTTTATCTTCAATTATGTTTCTCATGAATCTGGATTCAGTGTACTGTAATTTGAAGGAAATTGGACATAATAATTTGGCAATGTCATTTGGTGTGGTTTAAGGGTTCTTTGAGTCTTTTTCTATACAATCTAACATTTGAAAAATAAATGGTCCCATAAATTGGTGTCCCCAAAGGTTATCTCCAAATCTAATGCTTGGATCCTGCATTAAAAACTAAATTGTATGTGGGTATGTCTAACAAGCATAAATATGATTAAATATATCTATTGATAATATTAACTAGAATAATGTTATGTATTATTAATGATATCTAAGTACTAGTTTAGGTGGCAATGTTGTTCTACCATGCTACATAGCATTAACCTATCTGTCGTTTTGAATCATTTATTTTATCTTTGTAAATTATACGTTTATGAAATAATTGATATGTAGTACTAAACAACACTATAAATGATATGGGTAAAAATTTTAACCTTTTTTTGCTAATTTAATTGTGCTTTTTACTGATTAGCCTAAGGTCGCGCTGATGAAGAAACATATATGGAACATTGTCGTGTTAGAGCATATTTTGCTTTATGCTCTTTTTTTTCTTCCTTTTTTTTTTTTTTTTTTTTTTTTTTTTTCTGTTTAACAAAAGAGGCAATTTTTGTGGTTTTGGGCCAAAATTGGCTTAAAAGTTTATGCTCTCTCGATAATAACTCTTATTGCCGAAAGAAGTTTTTGACTACTTTATAGCATTTCAACTAAACCAAATATGCTCTTAATTAAACAACTTAAATAATATTTTACTTCAATTATTAATAAAATATTATAAGTTTGTTTGGAATTGGTTGTCTTGTATAAGTTTGAGAATATATTTATTTTAAAACTCTGTTTCTTTTACCATATATATATGAGTTTTAAATGAAATAATAGATTATTCAAATACATTTGCTGGATCCAATTAAAATTTTCAAATTAAAATTACGATTTGGTTATTAAATAGATGTTCTACTAGATAACATCAAACAAGATTAACGTAATATACTTATCAGTTTTTCTTACGAGCCCACCTAGATGTTTCAGTCAGCGCTATTCAAATAAGTTTTAAAAATCATCCTACATCAAACAAACTTTATCTTTGCAACACAAGGTGATGGACTTTTTCATGATGAATTAGTCTTTTTATCCCGTGTCATGCCCTCAAATTCTTGTGTTCTTTTGAACAGACGAGGTCAACTCGATAATTGAGAAGCCCATATGATAAGAAAATCAATAATTGATCACGAAAATCAAAGAAGTTAAAATTTTGTTAATTATGTTGAACATTTTGTTTAATAATGTGTGCGACACATCTCGAAGATGTAATGATTCTTAGAAATGAGTCATGACTAACTCAACCAGTGTTTTTTAATATTTCTTTTACCTGTTCAATGTGTTGGCTTTCAAGTTATACATTTCAACGAGTGTATAAACAAGTCCGTAAAATCTAATTAAACTCTCAAGGGGGGGACATTTGGAACTGAAATTAACGTATTCTAAAAGTAAACCCAGGATTCTTGGGGGACTTTATAATTAATAAATATTGGGCCTGGGGCCAGACCGCGGCGGCATGTGGGCTCCACTCCTTAAAAAAGAAATAAAAGAAAACAGAATTTTTATTCAAAACAGGTTTTTAATTAATTATGCTTTAATCCTAATGATGATATTAATCCGCGTCTAATTCAAGATACCAAATAAAGAAGCATGATGGAAGAGCGATTATGCCCCTTTAATAAAAATTTAGAAAATAATTTAATCAGGCAGCTTATCGTGATTAAGTGAAAAATCATGTTCTCGATCTTTTTATGAGTAGGGGCCTTGCTCAAGAATAAGCCACCCCAAAGTCTCGTAGGTTTAGTCCATAGGAAAAAGTTTTGCACGTGAAAATAGTAGAAAAATGGTTTGCGTCTATAATCAAGCTATTTATATATCATCGATTATGTATTATTGGTTTGTACTAGACAATATAATTGATAATATTTATAACTTCTTTATATTGTTTAATATTGTGTAGTGATATCTAATTCACTCCCTCTAATTATGTCACATAAGTGTATAGTGTGCTTTGTCTAAATTTTTTTCAGCCGACACTGACATTGACACTGACACTATGATCGAGAACTAACTAGTAAAGTTACAAAATAAACTGCATAATAATAAATAAATAAAAATAACCTGAGATTAAGTTGTATCTTGTCACTTTTTAAGTTAACAAAAGTAATTAAGATACAAAGTTTAATTTGAAATCAAAATCTCAATCAAAAGTCATTTCATATAATAGTGAAAGCGCAACTAAACTAATTTTGCTTCTTATTGCAGACACCAAAAAGCATGTGTCCCTTTTAATTTGACATATTGATTTAGAAATATGGAGCCCTAAGTGAGTCTCTTCACATTAGTTGCTAAATTTGGAAAGGGGTCCTTTATAATTCCCAAACAATGGCCACATTTTATAATCCACTTGTATTAATTCATCTTAAATAAAAAAGGATAATTATTTGGTTGGATACTTCTATTTTGTCATTCAAATGTGACTATAAGTTTTTGTGACTTATAGAGGATCATTTGGCCAAGCTTATAAAGTTCACCTATAATTAAATGAGTGAGTTTTTATTCATGAAAGTTCATAAGTAAATTATTTATTACATTAACATAAGAGTGATTTTGAAAAAGGAACAACTTTATTTAAAAATAAGATAAATAAAAGTTATCATAATGAATAACTTCTTTTTGATCAGATTGTCAAAAAGCACAATTAAGAACACAGAGCGAACTTAAATGAATTTTACATTTATATTATAAAGCGGAAAGTGAAACTTTATTTTGCTTCCATACGATTATCGTGATATATTTGATAATCAAAATTAGATAATACTAAATAATATTAAACAAAAAAGTATTATTTTGCTAATTGTTTTCTTGTTCAACATACCAAACATGTATTAAATATAGTGGTCAGCATTCGGTAACAAAAAAATATTATGTCACGCTTGTAATAAATTTTCAATAGTCGAAATAATTTGTTCAGTAAGACGAGAACTTGGTTTCTAGTTTTAGTAAGTAGTACTAAATTAATGCATGAAAAAAATGACAAAAATAAAATTAATTGTTCATATATCGGCACAATTCTTTAATTTTTATATTTTCCTTATTTAGTGGCTTTGATATTCTTGGCGGGGTTTTAGGCACTAGTTGTAGTTAATCTCCCGCCGGCTGCCGGCTCGAGAACATGTGGGGTTTAACTGTGTACAGCCCACGCCTGAAACAAAGTCCGAACCTCAGCTTCGGCTTCGGACCAATTGTTTGAAATTTAATTGAACGTTGGAAGAGAATATACTACTGTATGCATTGGATGGTCTGTTTTCGAAGTGAATTAAATAGGTGTGGAATTCGAATGTCACTTTCTAAGAAAAATTATTCGACTGAAATTGTAAATTCATTTTGAACATTGTAATTTATGGGATGGTAGTGGTGTTGGGGGGGGGGGGGGGGGTGGGGCAATCACATGACATAATATGGTATCATAGGCATAATGACGTTGTCAGATATTCGCGATGGTAATAAACGTTAGTGCATACAAAGAAAATAAATGCTTGAAAAGATAAAGTAAGATCCAGTCTTGTTGAAAAAGGATACACAAGCTAGATTAGTAATTGAATTATTACTTCAATTAGCACCTTAAGAGATACAGAAAACATTTACTCGAAGTTGCTTAACACTATTAGTCACATTCTTGCTCAACCTCAATCAAGAGGCAGTCTTATTTCAATTTGACGTGAAGAATGCCTTTTGACAAAGCAAGGAATACGACATTCACAATATTCATTTTACAACCGAAAAAGGTTAGCACAAAAATTAATACATATATAAAACTGTGTGCATAGGATGTATATAATAGGATACTAATGTCATGTGCTCCAAATAACTTTATCCATAAATGCCTCTCCATTCCCATCATGTTTAGTGGTATCAAGATAAGGTTATATTATGCATAGGGTCTACTTTCCTTTGTCCCAAATGTCTTCTTCTTCTAGAGTTGGTTTGGGCAATAAAAATTTGTGACCTCTCCCTAAGTACAGATGTGCAAGTTCCCCTTTTAAATGGCACTTTTGCTTTGGGGAGTTAGAAGGACAAATGTATCTGTGTGCATTCATTGAATAGTGGAACACATCTCCTAGTCTGGAAGAAAATAAAATGCATACTTTATCGAATTACTTAATATTACATTAAATTGAGTATCAAAAGTTCAATGTTTACTCTAATGGCACAAGTAACATAGAATTCTCCAATTCCTCGTACATGATGAAAGAAATTGCATGACTTGTCGCGTTTCTTAATTTCACGTAAATTGAGTGTTGGTATTCTGTGTTGATAAAATTGTGTGATGTAACTCATGTGTCCCCAATCCTTTGTACATGGAAGAAAATAAATGATTTATAATTTCACGTTAAATTGACTTTTGAAAGTTCAAGGTAGATCAAAACTTATTAGCTAAACTCGTCCATATTCACTTACAAAGACATCAAACACGCCTCTTGCTTTTTGTTTAAAGAGAGCATCCAAGACGCCAAGTCCTTTCATTTAGTATCAAATGACACTATGAGGTGCTTTGCTCACAATTTGCATGTTGTCTATCAGTGTTTTTTCGTCGTTGATAACTATCACACAAGTTTGATTGTAAATCAATAAAATATAATACTATGAATTTTTTTTTCGTATCACGTGTTGCAATAATTCGAGCAATTATTTTCTTATCAAGCAAATTAAACTAGAAGTATCTAGCATTTGATTTGACAGAAAGGACAAGATAAGTTTGCAATTTTTAGATTATGATTTTTTCAATCAAGAAAAAATGGTGGGGGTTTTTTAACACAAATTTTGGTTGGTTCATGAAATCGACTTGCAAGAGAACTATTTTCAACCCACCATTTGATGTTCGAAAGTGACCACCTTCCTAATTGGTAATACACATTTAGGCCATTTCAAAAGCGTAAAGCACATAGATCAAAATAAATTCTAGTAGGTAATTTTTCTATATTATTAAGAATATTTTAATATGATTACCCAAAAGAATGCCATACAAATTTGTTAGGGCATTTCTTTGGTACAATAGAATGAACAAAAGAAAAATATGTACACTTCAACATATCAAACATATATTTATTTATGCTTCTTTGATTCTTACTTTATAAGAAATATAAAGAATTTAAGAATAATAATAGCTACAAATCTCGTATCAAGCTCTAACTTTTTGGTCTAAAGCTTTATTCTCAACGACGGTGTAGGGACTAATCTAACGTATAAAAATTAGTGAAATATAAAACAATTCTTTTCTACTTATGTGAGTTGTACTTTTATTCATTTCCCTTTAAAAATTTGAAAATCTTGAATTTAACTTTATACAAATTAACGGAGTTTCATCATCATAGTTACATGTTGAGGGCCTTTAAACTTTAAATTTAAGTAAAGGCTACCCTTTTTCTCATGCATTATTAATTAAACTTGCATGCATATGGCCCTTCCTTTGTCCATTTCATTTGAGATTGTAAACTTTTTTCCTATATATTTCATTATTAAGAATTAATTCAAGATGAAACTCAAGATGATGCCTTTTCAAATTATATATAGATTCCATATATTTTTGCTATTATTTTTTATTTTAATTAGAAAAATAATTATCTTCTCACTTTCATGGATGAATTAATTTGGTTAACCATGACTTCATACACTTTCATCATTGAATAACTTAATTAAAATAACTGTTTAAGAATATCCTCATTAAGTTATCAAGTGAAGAAGTATCAAAGCAATCATAACAAAATTAATATATATGTTAGATAAGTTATTTAAAATCTTATTCAAATATAAAATTGAGCTATACAATGAATATATTAGCATAGGTGTTTGATTATACTAAAGTAATTAATATAATAAACAAAAATATACACCGATAGTTTTGAAATTTAGTTGCACTAGATGTTAATGTATATCTATTGATAAACCAGGTGAAATGAAAAAATATATATATATAATAAGTAAATAAAAATTCAAATAGTCGCTCATAAATTTATTTGGAATAAGTTTTACTCTGGGAATGTTGCTTAAACTTTAATAAGCTCATTATCAATTCATAATTATGTATTTAAAGTTTGTCTATAAGTTAAAGAATGTAATCATATAATTTATAATTTCATTTAATTAGGAAGAAAGTTTAGCCCTTGTTTGAGCCTTATTTTTCCAAAAATTCATTTTCAATCACAAATTTTCATATAAAAATTTTTTTTACATGTAAATCGAAAACTATTTCTTATTTCTTAACCACATATTCTTCAAACTATTATTATTTCAAAATACATTTTCCCCTAAAATGGGGCTTAAACAAAGGCTTAATGAAGTGCATTTAATCAATGCCTGTTACCAAGGGGCAAGGGCTTTATGAAACAATTTTTCACCATATTCATCTTGAACTCTTAAGAGGTAGTATAGGTCAAAAGTGAAACTTTACACCAGCCATAAATAAATAAAACACTACAAATGTTTATTTACTTTGTGTAGATTAAAATCAAGAAATAATTCTCACAATAAAACCATAATATCCAATATTTAGCTTCTGATTTTTCTTTCATTCTTCCACTTCATAATCAAGTCAAATTATTTTCCTGAGTTCGATTCTTGTTACCCGTGTTAGCATTCAATCCACATTATGTAAAAAAGGATTAACAAATCTGAAAAGGATAGATTGAACACGAGCAATGTTTATGTCTGCTCATGTTTATAATCTATTTAAAACATTCAAGTCGCTTTTTTATTCATTCAATTTAAAAGACTCGCAATTACTAATCACTTATCAATCACTTATATTTACATATTTATAATTTAAATCGCTTATAAATACTTTCAAAACATGCTTAGTTCTCTTCTTGAGATCTTCCTAATTGAGAAACACTGGGAAATGGTAAAATTACTTCCATATTATGGTTTCTCATACTAAAAATTATTTTGACAAACATTTTAATTTTCTCGTGATTGCAATGATAATAAGCTACGTTCTAATTTAGATAAATTTATGGTTAAAAAAAAAAGAAATTATCTCTCATTTTTAGGGATGGCAACTGGGCGGGGTCGGGGCTACCCGTTTAAGACGGGGCGGGGCGTCGTCTTGCCCCATTTACCACCCCGTTTATTTATTTATTAATTAATTTATAATTCATTTTATTGCCATCATTCATTAGAAATAAATTTAATTGCCATTTTCTATTAGAACTAATAAAATTTCGTGAAATTTTTCATTTAAAGTATTGAATTTTAAAAAACAAAATAAACGGGGCAGTGCCCATTCCCTAATGTGAGCACAGAGCCGATTGCGTCGAAATCAAGTCACGTGAAAGATCCATTGATTATCGAAGGAGGTCCGATGACACAGTCAAGAGAAAAGTGGATGAAAGAGGCGATGTCATTGCTTGCTCAAGTTACGGTGAACGAAATATCAAGCCAATGAACAACTTTCATGAAGGGGTCGATGGCCGAATCTAATTGGAGTATCATGTTGCAAGCAACGGAAGAAGAAACATTTGCGGACAACTATGCGGTTGCATAGAACAAATCCGAGCAAAATATTTTCAAATTTCACAAGTTACCTAAATTATATATAATTCCTTTTCTATGATGATTCTTGCAATATTTTCGAATTAATTCCGTTTTTAGCTAGGTTTTATGGGTTCTATATAAATAGGAATCATTCTTTTCATTATAATTTACACATTATTATTATTATTATTGAGAATTAATCGTGAAGTTTAGCTTTCAAATCCATTGTTCTTCATTGAGAAATAACGAACTTATCAAAAATCAATTTCTTGTGGCGTTGAAACATCCGGGGTTAGATTCATAAGTCGTGTAATCAAGAGGTCAACATATTGTCAGGGAATGTGTTGGCTGCTTGGTTCATTAATTTTGTGTCGAATCCAAAATCTCGATTTATTGGCTTTCTAGGGTTGGTTTTAATCTCGTTGTGGGTTGCGTAGCTTCTATTGCTACGTGGTTCTCATCAGTTGGTATCAGAGTTTGGGCTCCAAAAATCAAGGTTATATCCATTCTCTTTATTTGAGTCCATTTTTTTTCGTTCTTCGTGTTTTTCATCGTTAATGAGTTTTTAATCCATAAAACTCCCCAAATAAATTTAAAGGTCGTTTGGTTGCTCGTTTAGTATCCAAATCAGTTTTTGTTTTCTTTGCTGGTCTCGAAATTGAATTTTCGAGCAAACAAAAATTATTATTATTTTGAAATTTACCAGGAGTTGTCAAAAATTATCTTAAGTAAAAAAAATGTCAATTTCAAATTCAAGAACCACTTTCTTGAATTAAAAATAATTTCCCTTCTATCATGTCCAGCTTTTTTTGTTATTTCACTCTATAGATATCTTGAATTACACTTTCATTCATAACTCAATTTGAATTCCTCGAGAATAAGATTTGATTGAGTTCGATATAGTTTTTGAAGCACTTGTGCGAAAGCATTGAGTTAAAAAAGGCAGAGTGGTGAGACTAATAGAGGGAAAAAGTTAGATTGAGTGATACACGAGAGAAATACGTGAGGCATATAAATATCTTAGAGTTATGATGTCTGACAGAAACGATTCTACATCAAGCAGAAACCATAATCAAGCTAGCAAGACAGATGAGATGGTTCAGCGGTTTGAGAGGTTGTTTCGTGACATGAGGGACGGGATGGATCGGCAGGATGCATTACTTAATGAATTACGTAGGGATCGCTCTACGAAAATTCCTAATGCAAGGTAGGCATGGGCGTAGGACGAATTTTGATGATGAACTTGAAGTGGGAAGTGGAATGGAATAGGATGCATTGGCGGATGTTGAATTAGGGAAAATACGGGGTAGATGAGCTAGGTATTAAAGAAGAGGTCAGGATCGTGATGGAGATGGGGTAGACGGAAACATGGACATCATCAAGATGACGAATCCAACATTCAAGGGAATGAGTGATCCCGAAGCGGATTTGGAGTGAGAAAAGAAGATTGAATTGATCTTCGAGTGCCATTAGATTGAATTGATCTTCGATTGCCATAATTACTCGGAAGGAAAGATGATAAAAATTGCAGTCCTTAAATTTACCGACTATTCTATTACTTGGTGAGATTAATTAGTAACTTCAAGGAGGCTGAATCGAGAACGGTCTGTTAATATTTGGGGGAATTGAAAATCATCATGAGAAAGCCTTTACCAAGGGTATCGGAGCATTGAGGACTATCACAAGGAGATGGAGATATTGATGATTAGGACGAATATTGAAAAAGATGGGGAGGCCACCATGGCTCGATTTTTTGAATGGTTTGAATAGGAAAACAGTGAATTTAGTGGAATTACAACATTATGTGG
>CAIGRP010063011.1:0-12273 GCA_903798385.1 Fraxinus cuspidata | reverse complement strand
CGTAACAAGTTGTTCGTGTACAATTATTAACTCCGCCTATTCAAAATTGAAGTTGCCGGTCCCAAGCCCAGATAAAGGAGGAGGGTTTGTTTATCTTTTTTTTTTTAATTAATATTTTAAAAATGAAAAATGTTTTGGAAAATATATATTTAAAAAATGTTTAGAAAATGTGTATATGTATTTTAGGTTTAGACTTTGGGACGAGACGAGCTAAAAGCTTAGCTCGTCGTGGATGAGGTGCGAGCTCTACTCTTTCGAGCACGAGCACGAGCCGAGCTCGTGTGGGCATGGGCCGAGCTAGCTCGGCTCGGCCCATTGCCACCCCTAGGTTATGGAGAGTTTTGTTATGTTAACATTCATTTTGACATAATGGTTGATTAAATAGCCACATGGCGGTCCCACATTGGAAGAGCATTTGGTTTTGCTATGTTAACATTCACTTTGACATAATATGTGACCAAATGGCGACATGGCGGTCCCCTATTGGGGGCGCACATTATGTCAAGCCATGTGTTAACATAGCACAATTCGGTTGTGGTAAGTGGGGACCTGAAGAAAAAGATGAATATTTTTATTTGTAATTTTTTGAAAATTTAGGATTATGGTTGCAATTAGTTATTTATTTTTTTATATTTAAATAGGAGGGAATTTGTTATTTTACACCTTTATTTGAGAAAATAGATGAAAATGATGATTTTCGCAATGAAAAGTGGAAAAAAGGACGAAAATGCCAAAAAAATACAGATAATGACGTTTAGCACAATATAGACAATGGCCTTTTGTGCTAATTATCCTTTTTAAAAACTTCAAACATAATTTTTATGGTTTTTTAATAATTTAGCTCCTAGTTTGGTAGTGATTAAATTTAGATTTTTTTTTATAGATTTTGATAAAAAATAATGAAATCTGTGATATAAAAGTTGTAGGTCCCATAAAATATGTGATTAAAATTAATTATTGAATTTGATTTAAATTACAATCTAATCTTTAATTTCTACCAAATAGAGCTTAGTATATTTTAAACTTTACTTCAAAAGTTTATCAACAAATGTTTTCTATTGGTATTTATTTTACTTTTTTTATTTAGCTTTCGACAGGAATTATCCGTTCAAAGATCCGTGGGTAAATTGTTTAATTATTTTTAAATTTTACCATCGGATCAACGAAATTATACCAACGAAAGTCTTCCGCTTGCAATTTCGTTGTTAATTAAATATTTATTTTTTAAAATCATAAAATAATAAGTTTTCATTATTGATGTGTTGGTAG
Source organism: Fraxinus cuspidata (assembly GCA_903798385.1). Taxonomy (NCBI): domain Eukaryota; kingdom Viridiplantae; phylum Streptophyta; class Magnoliopsida; order Lamiales; family Oleaceae; genus Fraxinus; species Fraxinus cuspidata. The sequence continues at coordinate 11,004 of CAIGRP010063011.1, read as the reverse complement.
TAGCAATAAAAGTCATTTGTTGCTATACTTCCGTCTCTGTTACCACCCATAAAAATGATCTAATATAGGTTTTGATAAGTGCATTCTTACACACTTATTTTATTACCAAAATATGGACAGTTGTTGATTAATATGTTAAAATATAACTTAATCATGTGTAATTTACATTTTGCAGGACAACGTGATAAATATAGCGGAAATAAAGAGAAACAGGTGGAAAAATGACCAAAATGAAGGAAAATCAAAGTTCAGGGACCAAGATACAAATAATCAAAAGATGAACAGGAAGGTGAAATGAAGATGCTAAGATGTTGATGTCAAATTGAGCTAAAGAATAAAGCACTGGATGAAGAAAAAATAAGGAAATATGTTAAGAGTCGAGCAACCCAAATTGGAGGACTAAAATGTAGATTTTGGAAGTTACACAACGCTATGTGGTCGCATAGCGTTGTCTCTCATATGGCCGCATACATTGCTTTAGGAAATTAAAACACCAATATACCATGAACTATACGACCGCATGCAGATGAACTATGCCGTCGCATAGTTATGTTTGGTGGTCGAATATTCAGTTTTTTAATCTCGTTCGACTACTTATGTTTTGAACCCTAATATGTCCTAGAACACAAAAAAATGCCTCCATACACATTTTTTATCCCTTGGAGCTCAAGAATTCTCACAAGGAACTAAAGATTTCGTTGAGGCTATGAAGGAACTCAGTTGAATTTGGTGATTTTACATCAGTTGTTCATGTGATTTGATATTTCTTTGCTTAACAATCCTAGGTTTACACATTCTTTTCATAAGTTTGTTTTGAGATTGGCTTAACTTTTCATATATTTAGTCATGCTTTGTCTATCACAGAATTAAACTATTTGTTGACTTTTAATTTCATTTATTTCATTAGTAGATTGATTACTGCTATATGCTAGGTATATATGGTTGTTTTTCGAATCTTATTCCAATAAAAAGAATGCGATTATGTTATACGAAATCTAGATTCTATGATTACAATTGAATTAAATTGATTTTTAACGCTATATCTTCAGGTTAGAGAGTCAAATAAAACATCTCTAATTGAGTAAAAAGAGTGAATTATTGATGTGATTGATCCAATCCAATTGAGGAAATTCCTATGCTTCGCTATCTCAAGCATTGATATTATTTCCACTCAAGTAATAAATTTTACTACACATTCAAAAGAACAATCGTGCTTCGATTTCCTTAAGAATTTCAACCATCTTCCTGTGGAATCGGCACCTCAAAATTGTGCTACAACTACCGTATTATTCTTTGGACATCATCAAATTTTGGTGCCATTACCAAGGACACGGTACAAAAAACTAAGGGATTAACTGAAAAATGGTAACACTGTTCCTTTATTACTATTTAGTTAATATAATTCTCTTCACTGTTATTTTTCTATTCTCAGTTTTGTTGTCCTGTTTTATGAGCCAGAATCGAGACGAGCTAGGAGAATTCACTAAAGGACCTCTTATAGTGTTTGAATATCTTCCTAACCCTATCTTTGACACTGCATCAATTGCTATGAATACCACACTACACAATACCATGACTGATAGAGAGCATGAGGGTGCTCCTTATAGAACTCTACATGTTTATCTTCATCCACTCGTACATCATACATTATTTTTTCACCTAATATGCCACATATGGACCTTGAATCAGGAATGATTCAAATTCTTCCCACTTTTCACGGACTTGAAAGTGAAAATTCATATGTGCATATTAGCGAATTTGAGAAGGTGGTTGCAACATTCCACAATCAACATGATATGGCAGATGCAGTCGTGCTTAAATTTTTCCATTTCCACTTAAAGAACGAGCAAAAAATTGGTTGTATTCGCTGAGACGACGTTCAATTGGAACATGGGGTGAAATGACTCAAGCCTTTTTTAGCAAATACTTTCCTCATCATAAGATTAGTGCCTTGAAAAAGATAGCGAGACTTTATACCAAGCATGAAAAAGATAAAAAGAGTTACAAGCCATTTGTCCCTACCATGGTTATGAAAGTTGGCATATTATGAGTTATTTTTATGAAGGACTAACACATATGGAACATCAATTTGTTGAGATGATGTGTGATGGTGAGTTCTTGCAAAAAGACCCAGATGAGGCCATAGAGTACTTAAGATGACTTTGCTGAAAAAGCTCATACTTGGACTGGACCTAGCGCCTCTGATAGCACTAATAGGTCACGACCCATAGCAAATGCTTCTAGTACAAGTATTTATCATCTTAAGGAGGAGGATAGTCTTAGAGCTAAGGTAGAGGCCCTTACTAGAGAACTTGAACCCTTACATGTTAAGAACTCAAAGCTCACATATAATGTTGCCCATGTTGAGTCATCTATACCTTGTTCTATGTGTGGTGGAATTGATCATCCAGCGCAAGAGTGTTCCACTCTAGCTGAGATGAAGGGTGTTTATGAGGAACACTGCAATGTTTTAGGTATGTATAAAAAATTTTATGCTCATTTTTCTTATAACTACAATCAAGGGTTGCAGAATCACCCCAATTTTAGTTTGGAATCTGAAAACTAGCAACCTGCCTAGCCATCTAGAGCTTTCAATACACCTTCATATCAACCTACATCTTCTAGGAACTCTTTAGAAAACACTTTACATGCTTTTGTAGAGACACAGGGTAAGACCAATCAGAAGTTTGAGACTATGATCACTCAAGTGGTTGAGGAAAACAAATAGATAAAAAATCATATGTCTAAGTTGACTAATGCTTTACCTGTAGTGGAACGTATGAAGTTTCCAGCTCAGTCTCAACCAAATCCTAAGGGACAACATATGGCTCCAACCTCAGGTTCAGATGAAAACAAGCTTAAGGAAATGAATGCCTTTACTACTCAAAGTGGGAAGGTTATAGAACGAATCACCAAGTTTAGGAAGTCTAGGAAAAATAAAAAAGACTAATAATTATGAGTAGAGCAGTCCTAGTGAGGTAGTTGAAAATCTAGCTAGGGTGGCCTTTCCTCAAGCTCTCAAGCCTACCTAAAACTACTGGTCAATACAATGAGATCCTAGAGTACCCTAAGCAAGTAAAAATTAACCCACCTTTCTTGCATGTGATTGCCCAGGTTCCTACCTATGCTAAAGTCCTCAAAGACTTGTGTACTGTGAAGATGAAGCATCATGTCAAGAAAACTATTTTCTTGACTGAGCAAGTGATTGCAGTGATTGATCAAAGGGTCCCACTAATATATAAGAACCTTGGTTGTCCTACCATTTCTTACATCATTGGAAGCTGTGAGGTTGCACAAGCCCTCCTTGATTTAAGAGCTATGTTAACCTCATGCCTTATGCTATTTATTTGTTGTTAGGCTTATGTGAGATAAAACCTACATCTATAATTTTACAACTAGCTAATTGGTCCACCATAAGACCTAGAGGAATAGTTGAGGTTGTTGGTACAAATTGACAAATTTTACTATCTTGTTGATTTTTTAGTTCTAGATTTGAAGGTTGATGTTTATGTTGATTCTAAAATACCTATAATTCTTGGTAGACCCTTCTTTGTCACATCTAACGCTCTTATAAATTGTAGGAATGGTTGTATGAAGTTGTCTTTTGGGAACATGACTTTAGAAGTCAATATTTTTCACATCACTAAGCAGCCTAGGGAGGATGATGAATTCTATCAAACATACACGATTGATGCACTCATTCAGGAGGAAGCATCTACAACTGCTGACTTTGACCCTTTGAACTCTTTTATCTTAAATTCTAAAAATCTAGCAAGTTGTGATAATGAGGAATATGCTAACATTTGTGCTGTTTTTGCATAATATCAGAATTATGGGGCATCACCATGGTAACCCCAAATTCAAAAAATTACCATGAATGAGTGGAGGGTAGCAATCGTCAAACATTGAGAGTCCTAAACTAGAGTTGAAACCGCTGCCCCCAGTACTGAAACACGTGTTTCTTGGATGAGGTGATACTTTTCCTGTAATTAAATCTTCAGAATTGAATGCTTTGCAAGTTGAGCAGTTTTTAAATATTCTGAATGAGCATAAATCTGCATTAAGATGGACCATAGCTGATATTAAGGGTACTAGTCCTTTAATTTGTTCACATATGATTCACCTAGAAGAGGGAACAAGTCCTAAAAGAGACCCACAACATAGATAAAACCCTACAATAAAAGAAGTTGTGAAAAATGAGGTGTTAAATGTTAGATGTGGGTTTCATTTACCCAATTGCGAATAGTAAATGGGTTAGTCCAACACAAGTGATCCCTAAAAAGTCAGGTGTCACGGTGGTAAAGAATGAATTAGGTGAATTAGTTCCCACTAAGACAGTGACTGGATGACGTATGTGCATTGATTATAGGAAGTTAAGTACTGCCATGCACAAGGGCAATTTTCCTCTTTCCTTCTTAGACCAAATTCTAGTCCTTGTGGCTGGCCATCCCTTTTACTATTTTTTGGATGGTTATTCTGGTTATTATCAAATAGAAATAGCTCTAGAAGACCAAGAAAAGACCGCATTTACTTGTCCTTTTGGTACTTATGCATTTTGTAGGATGCCATTTGGATTAAATAATGCTCCTGCTACTTTTCAAAAATGCATGATGAGCATATTTAGTGACATGGTAAAAAATTGCATGGAAGTTTTCATGGATGACCTAACTGTTTTTGGAACCTCTTTTGATGCATGCTTGTAGAATTTGAAGAGAGTTTTAACATGGTGTGAGGAAAATGGGTTATTTTTGAATTGGGAGATTACCATTTTATGATACCTTCAAGCATTGTCTTAGGACATGTAATTTCATCTAAAGGGATAGAGGTTGATAAATACAAGATCGAATTAATCTCTAAATTGCCTACACCTAAGATAACAAAAGATATTAGATAATTCCTTGGCCATACGGGTTTTTATAGGAGGTTTATAAAGAATTTTTCATCCATATGTAGACCATTGTGTAACCTCTTAGCCAAAGATGCCACTTTTAAGTGGTCCTCAACTTGCCAAGAGGCTAGAATTTTTCATCCATATCTAGACCATTATGTAACCTCTTAGCCAAAGATGCTACTTTTGAATGGACCTTAGCTTGCCAATAGGCTTTTGAAACGTTGATTGACAAGCTAACTGAAGCACACATAATGCAACCACCTGATTGGACATTGCCGTTTGAGATTGTGTATGATGCAAGTGATTATGCGATTGGTACTATCCTTGGGCAACGAAGGGAAGATAAGCCTTTTGTAATCTACTATGCTAGTAGAACTCTCAACAGTGCTCAAATGAATTATTCCACTATGAAAAATAGTTACTAGCCGTAGTGTTTGCTCTTGATAAATTTCGTTCTTATTTGATTGGCTCTCCCATTACAATTTTCATAGATCATACAACCCTAAAGTACATTCTCGCAACGAAGGATGCTAATGTACGTTTAATACGGTGGATTTTACTGTTACAGGAATTTGAAATCACCGTTAAAGATAAAAAAGAAGTGGAGAATGTGGTAGCCGACCATTTATCACGGCTAACTTTTGAGGACAATGCGAATCTACTACCAATTAGAGTTGAAATTCCAAATGAGCATTTATTTTTTGTTTTCTGTCTAACATGATATACTCACATTGTAAATTACTTGGCTGCAGGTCAAATTTCAGTAGAGTTGAGTGCACAAGATAAGAGAAAGTTTATGGTTGAGGTACGTAAGTTTTATTGGGATGACCCATGTCTATTAAAATACTGCATTGACTAGATTTTGAGACGTTGTGTCCTTGATGAGGAGATACCTAGCGTACTCAATTTCTGTCATGCCCAAGCATGTGGAGGCCATTTTTCCACAAAAATGTCCGCTACAAAAATTTTACAATGTGGTTTTTATTGGCTTTCTTTGTTTAAAAATACTAATATTTATTGTAAAACTTGTGAGAGGTCCCAAAAGCTTGGTTCTTTGTCCTGGCATAACATGATGTCCTTGAACCCCATTTTAGTGATGGAAATATTTGATTGTTGGGAAATTGACTTTATGGGACCCTTTCCAACTTCATTTGGTTAGTTATACATCATTGTGGGCGTAGATTATGTGTCTAAATGGGTAGAAGCAGCAGCTTGTTGGGCCAATGATAATAAAACGGTTGTTAAATTTCTTAATGAAAATATCTTATCTAGGTATGGCATACCACAAGTTATTGTTATAAACAAAGGCATGCACTTTTTCGACCGTTCATTTAAAGCACTAATGAAAAAGTATGGGGTTGTTCATAAAATTTCTAATGCTCATCATCCCCAAACTAGTGGACAAGTAGAATTGGCTAATAGGGAAATCAAATAAATTTTGGAAAGAAGGTGAACCCCAATCGTAAAGATTGGTCCTTAAGACCAAATGACGCACTTTGAACTTACCGTACATCTTTTAAGACCTCCTTAGGCATGTCACCTTATAGACTTGTTCTTGGAAAGCCCTGCCATTTACCTGTAGAGCTTGAGCACCGAGCCTATTGGACCATCAAACACTTTAACTTTGACCTAGAATGTGGGGGTAAGCTTAGGAAGTTTCAGTTGACTGAGTTGGAAGGGTTACGAAATGATGCATATGAGAATTCTAGAATTTACAAGTAAAAAATGAAAGCATTTCATGATAAAACCATTCATAGGAAAACATTTGAACCAAATTAGAAAGTATACTTGTATGATTCTAGACTTCACAAGCACATAGGAAAACTTCGATCTAAGTGGACTGGCCTTTTCGTGGTGAAACAAGTTTTTGAAAATGGGGCAATTAAAATTGAAGATCCTAATGATAGTAGAGTGTTTAAAGTGAATGTATAGCGTATCAAGATAGTTAATGGACAACAGGTGCCTACAGTGGAAGAAGTTTCTCTTACAGACCTTGTTTACCACCCTTGACATCACTCAGGTATGTTCTTCACTTTACTTTTCTATATATTTTTTTTGTTTTTAGGTTTGTTTTCATTTATTGCTTTATTTTTTTTTCAATTGAGCACTTTTCAGATTAGCCATTGTTTAGACTGAACATTTATCTAAAAAAAAGTGATATATAAAGAAATAAACACTTAACAAGGAGGTCAGTCCCAAGTCTTATAACTAAATTAGGGTCAAGAAGCCTACTTCAACATTTTTCCAAGTAAACAAATCTTTAATTTTTATACATGATATATCAATCTAGGTAGACTAACGTTAAGTAGAAAAATATTTGATATGTCATACTTGTAACGAATTTGAATATATTATATTGTCCAATACAACATATTTTTTTGAATTAAAAATTAACTTTACCCCGCCTTCTAATAACTATGTTCAACCAAGCTCGAGTTGTCCCATTAAACTAGTTTTCTAAGAATCATGCTACATGTACAATCTAGTTTGATAATATTGGTTGACAATTTACACTTGGTAACATCGCATTCTTTCATTTCAAAAATTGTTTTTGTAAATTAATGACCCAAATTTTGACACCACCAACATTGTTCACTATTATTTTTCAGGTATGATTGTACAAGTAGCAAAATTGATTTTCTAATGAATTTGCCAACTCAACCAAAAAAAAAAACAAAGATAAATTAGAAAAAAGATCCAATGGGACACTGTTTTGGTAGGTGAAATGGTGCAGTCCCTCTTTCTAGTGTGGCTTCCACTATCTTCAAAAAGATGAATAAAACCACATTATAAAGTGTACTCAAATGGTTCAAAATAATCTAAAAGGCAATGCAACAAATGGAAACAAATTCCAAAACCATTTTTCTCTTTGAAATCGTTATCTTCTCATACTTTATTAGCATTAATATTATTGCTGTAAGAGGCCTCAATGATATTGCAAATTTCTCTCCATGCAATGGTTCAATAGCAGATTGTGATGAAGAATTGGAGATTTTAATGGAGTCTGAGATAAGCAGAAGAATTCTTGAAGAGAAGAAATACATCTCAATGGGGACTTTGAATAGAGATCAGCCATTATGCAATGGTGGTGCCAGGGACAAGCCGTACACGGCTGGTAGCAGTTGTATTCCTGCCCCGTCGAACACCTACCACAAAGGTTGCCTCCAATATTATGGCTTTCGGGATGATGTATAATATATACGAATTCGGTGAAACTATTTCATTGAAGTTCATTGAAATCTAGGGTAAATGGACTTGGAATTAACTTATGTCACACGTGACAACACATATATATGTATATATGTATTTATGTATGTGTATACATGAATATGTTTAGTTGTTTTTATGATACCTGTTAAGAATTGAGCCAATTGTTATGAAAATTAAAGGCGAGCTATTGGCAATATGAAAATAAAAAATCACAAGAACACAAGATTTACGTCGAAACCCAAGACGAAAAAAATCACGGGCAGAGGTGAAAATTACTATATCAAAAGTAAAGAGTTACAATATGTTATGCTGGATCTAAAAGAGTTTCTCATTATCTCACTATCCGCAAGTCTCTCTATTAATTTTGATCTATCAAATATGTATAATACACCACATATCTTTAATGCAATAATCTTTAGCATATTAGGAGAATTAATTCAATGAAAAGTTTAATATAAGGTAAAGCTTCAATACAATGGATAAAATGAATACCATAGTATTCGAGCTGAAATAGGAGTCCTAAAACTAGCCAAATCGCAAAATCCTGAAAATTCGGATAAAGCTGTCGCTCGAGTGGCACCCTCGCGGTAAAAGAGCAGTGCCATTTTCGTTCGAGCAGCTGGCTCGTGCCTAGCGAGCTGCCAGTCCTGTTCTAAGTTCTCGAGCACAGATGAGCAGCTAGTGAGGGGTTTTGCAACAACTTCTTCGCCCGAATTCACCTTTGTCTTCTTTAACTTTTTGTAATCTTTTATTTCTTCACGACTTCTCCAAAGTAAACAAAAAACCAACAATTCCAAATCTACCTCAAAAATAAATTTGGGTTACACTGAAATTCTAATAAATCTCCACCTTGACTCGAATTTCAACTTATCAACAAACTCCAAAAATTATCCAAACATAACACTCCAAACAAATTAATCCATTTCTTCCACAAAGCTCCTAAGGGCAAACTCAACAACGGTGAACCGAATTCAAGCACACTTACCAACAGAATTACCGTGGGCACCAAACTTCTTCAAATAATCAAAAACAACAAAATCATCAAGTTCATAACCAACTCCATTTGAGTTAGCAAATTTGCTTGAATTCTCCACATAGCCAATACGATCATAACTAACTTTATCTGAGTTAACACATAAGCAACCAAATCAGTCTCATTGAACCTCTCATGAGGTCTAATATCTATTTTTCTTAATTTAGTGACAAGTGCATTAAATGTGATCGTAGAACCCTGTAAGACATATAAATGGGACCTTCTATGCCCCTTCATCACAATTCTAACACACTTGTTAACTTTCAGAACTCCGCCTTCACTGATATACCTGTAATTTTTTGAATCAAAAGTACTTGAATAGATAATTAAGGGTGTCAATGTAGCTCCCAGGCTCGAGCGGCCCGTGGTTCAGCCCTAGTCGACTTGGAAAAATCGAGCCCCATTTAGGTGTGTCGGCCCAAGCTCGAGCCATATGGGCCGACCGGTGTTATAGGCCATTAACGGCCCGTAAAATATCTAGCCTAAAAAATTTAAAAAAAAAATAAATAAACTGCATGCAAAACTAAAAAAAAATTATATCACCTAGTACAAGCTACCTTGGTAGGTAGCTACGTAGCTGCCTTTTAGGTATTGCTTGCTACCTTAATAGGCTGCACATAGCTACTTTAAGGTGGAAGGCAGCAGAAGCTACTAGATTTAAATTTATTTGCTTCAAGAAAAATTGTACACAAAATATTTCATTAGTATACGAGTTTAACTTCGCCTAAATTGATTGTGGTCGGCCCCAAGTCCCGAAAATAGAAGAGGGTTATAACTTTTATTTAATTTATAATTCATATAAAGTGCACAAATTTTAAATCCTTAAAAATGTTAGATTTGTCACAAATTTAAAAAAAATGAGCTGGGTCGCTAAGGCCCGAGTCGAAATCCCAGGTTGAATTTAATTTTTTTAGCTAAGCAAAAGAAAGGCTCGGCTCGGGCCAAAAAAACTCTAACCATTTTTACTTGAGCTGAGCTCGAGCCTCGGGTTTAGCTCGGTTCATTGACACCCCTAAAGATAATATTTTTGTTCAAGTTCGAAATATGTCTCCCTTTACCAAGTGTCCTAACAATCCCATCAAACATTTTAATTTCGACCTTATCAATACAGTTAACTTACAAGATGAATTATTTTTCATTACCACTAAATCCCTTGAAACGTTTTATATATTGAAAGTCAATCCCAATTAGGACACATATAAAAAGGGCATGAAATAATGAGATTCGACCCAATTAACACCTAGAGGAGTGGTGAATAGGTGTTTATGCTCAATTTAAATTTACCAATTAATAATTACAACAAGTCACATTTATTAATTAATTCAGATGAATTCACATACACAACTATCCTATGCTGAATTATCATAGTCAATAAATTACTTAAAAAAAATAACAATAGAAAATTAATAATGGAGAAAACCTGCAATTGGTTAAAACTCCGGGCCTAAGCCAGTAAAAATCCATAATAAACAAATCAACTTATAGTACTGTCAGACTCCACTAATGCTAGCACTTTCTGACCTCCTGACTGTAATCATCAAAGCCCTTATGGATTGCGTAATCCTGTAGCAACTATCGGCCTTCTGAATTCATCTATCTCCTGTGGATTAACGAGAACACCTTTTTCTCCAACGACCAGAAACTCCGATCACTTTTCTTGATCTTCAGAACTCTGACAGATGTTGTGGAAGTACGTATTTTGGTGTTTGGTTTAAGCGAGGATGATGTTTTTCAAAGCAATGATTAAAGCAAATGATGGTTGGACTCTAATAATGATATGGAATGATATGGAGGATTCAAAACAATGTTTCTCTCAATATTCAACCTATAATTTTCGTATGAGTTACGTCTATATGTATAGTAAAGAGGT
>CAIGRP010063009.1:0-19612 GCA_903798385.1 Fraxinus cuspidata | reverse complement strand
CTTCTGACTTTAGGATTAACTCTTCTGGTTGCTACTACTACAGTTGAGAGAGTATTTTCTGCTATGAATATTGTGAAGAATAGACTATGCAATCGGATTGGAGACTAATGGATGAATGATAGTTTAGTTGTGTATGTTGAAAATGATGTATTTAATGAAATTAGTAATGAAACTATTATACAGTGTTTTCAAAGTATGAGAACTGTAAAAAAAAGTATTTCATTTTGAATATTATCTTTATTGTCTAATTTAAAATTGTTTTTTATGTAATTCTGCCCCACGAAAGATAATCCTGGGTTTGCCCTTGCAAGTACCATCTTTTCTCCTTCCTGAAGTATCAACCTCCGAACGGATTGAAGAGTGTACGCACATTTGCTAGCGGCCCAGATAATTGCAGAACGCGAATGAAGATAACCAACCAAATAAGTATTTGAAAGTGTGCGATAGTTTGCACCCCCATCTCCGTGTGAAGGCTTCGATTTCGATTGAAGCAATTTTAATGGGTACTTTTAAAGATGGCTCGATCAAATCCTTCTTTTCAAGAATTGCATAATTTAGGCTCTGTTTCTCATCCTTTAAAAAATTAAAATATTTGCTGCAACATCATTTTTTTCATCACACATTCACACAATAAAATATTCTATACACAAACTAATAAAGTTTCCTTACTTTTTAACTACATGTTCTCCAAAAAAAATTATTCCATAACTTATTATTCCTAAATAAATTATATCAAAATGACACTTAGAATGGCATATGTTAAAATATAAAGATATCCTTAAATATGTTATACAATTATAAAATATTATTTTATTTTAAAGACAGTACTACCTAATTAACAAGTTAAAATCAAACAGTTTCCTCTTAAAATTTTAAAATCAGCTAATTTTTCTTATCTGTTTATTCCAACACAGATAACAACCCTCTTATTTTTCATTTGGTTCAAAGTCAAAATCTCAAAAATTTATCAAATGTGGAATAAGAAAATATTTTTTATAGCTATCAATTCGAATCGGTAAGTATATGTATATATGCTTAATTTCGTTTTCTTTAAATTAGTATACTTTTTTAGTCAATTAATCTTATTTTGACATAAATTAGCACGTAGATAATTTTTTTTAAACAGATATATAAATATTTTAAGTATAAACAAGAAAAAATGCATCTGTATGTATACTCTTTCAAGCGAGATTCATGGCAATGTATTTAACAGTCGGATTGTTAACAGTCTTAGGCAATTGCCTGTTAACATTCGGTTGTCTAATAGTCGATGTTAACAATCGTTAGGCTAGCTGTTAACAGTTGGCTAAACTGTCTTGGTTGACTGTTAACAATCGGTCCGATTTTTTAATTAATAATTCTGTTGCTCAATGGTTGGACTGATTTTCTGACTACTTTTCATATTGTTAAAAATTTTGCTTCATCATGCAGATATGACTGTAATCCCGATTTATTACTTTTGTGATTTCGAATTAGTTGAAAAAGATCGATGAGTATAGAAATAAACGAGTGATATACATAGTTGTATTTTAATTTCCATAACATCGAGTACATCATATGCGTAACTATACCATGATTTACAAAACAAGTTGACAGTTGATCCCTCTCAATACGATATGGAGTTGATATTTCAATTCAATAAGCATTCATCCATTGTTGAAGTCTATGTGAATTGAGCAAAATGCACACAACTTTCATTTGCGTGACTTTAGTGAGGAAGAATGTTGCCAAATGTGAACATGGAGATTCGGATGGAAGGGATCACAATACCAATGATTTTTTGAACACAGTGAAGATAGCTCGTGAGAATAATATGGTTATTCACGAGACAGTTGTTTCTCATCGTGATCTTGCTATTACGTACATAATTCACTTTATAGTTCACGACATGAGAATGAAAATGAATATACAGATGAGGATTTGATTGTTTTATTCCGTCAAAGACATGAATGAGGTGGGAGCCCAAGGGCTGGATCAAGTGGACTGTCATCAGATTTTTTGCGTGTGGTTTTCGATGAAGAGTATTTGCGTGTCGAGCAACTATTTGAAACAAAGAAATATTTGTAGGAAGTTGTACACCAAATTACAGCAAAATACAACTTTGAGTTCAAAGTGAAAAAATCAAACAAGTCATTGTTGACAATTATCTGCGTCGACGACAGTAGCCGTTGGCGCTTGCGAGCGATGAAAATGGACACAAATAAGTTATTTGTAGTTCGCAAAAATACACAGAAACATACTTGAGAAGTAAAAATTTGTCGTAATGATCACAGACAAGCCCGTTCATGGTTTATTAGTCTAATTATGAATGCAAGACCTAATAAACTAAAATCAATGCAAAGATCACGGTTAATGCAAAATTAATGAATATATAATGACAAAAAGCGCACTAATATCTCGAATCCCCTAGTATCAATCCCTTTAACCTAGCCTTACAATTTGAAAAGGAGCATTGCACTGATTGTTAAACATACAAGAATACATTAAGGCTTTCTGAATACTTAAAGTATAATGGTATATTTTCATCCCCCATCGGACTCTATAACGATTAATACTATATCTAGCTTATTTTTCATTTTTCAAATGTAAAGCAAACCACAATATTCATAGAATCTTTGTGCACATAATTGTAAAGGAGATAATTCCCTAAAAAGCGTTCAATAATTGAAAACGTGTTTGAGTGTCAAAAAGAAAAATTAAGAATTAAAGGTTCATGGTACAAAATTCATCATAACCCCAGCACTAAAAGTCTTTTAGCCTAACATGTTATGAAGAATAATAAAAAAAGATATAAAAGTTGTTCGTCACTTGAAAATTCTTGAATTCAATCTTGAAATTCTTTGATTTGATCTCAAAGTGTTCTTCACGTCCTTTTGCAATCAATTCTCCACACTAATTTTGAGTTGATAAGTTGTATTTATAGTACTCTCCAAGAAGTCCAAAAAAATCTCTAGAATTCATGCAAATAATGTTCGAAAAGGGAGTTTCCTTATTGCAGTTGAATTATGAATGAAAATAGCATTTAGATCGCGCATTTTCCTGGGCAATCCGGGCCCTCGTCCAGTTATGTAATCGAAATTAGTTATTCGTAAAACTAGAGTTCAAGTCTCAAAATTCTTACCGAGCACATATCACTTTCGATAGTCTAAATCTCATTTTTTCTTTCTTTCTTTTTCTTTTGAACTTATATTTATTTTTGACATCTTATGTGCGAGACTTTCTCTTTATTAAGTTTTCCAAATGACCTCTATAGCGAGTTTTCGGTCGATGACTCCCAAATCATATGACTACAGGGCATCAGGCTTTATAACCCTAGCAAGCTTAACAACTTAAGTCACAAAGTCTACGAAAAGAGTAACAAAATGTATCACACCTTCTTTTGATTTGAGATTCAAAGTTTGAAAGTGATCAATGCCCAATCTAAACTCCCTAACACAAACTCTTCCAACCAACGGTGAGATCCGAGAACTTCAAACCATCGAACTTCTATGAACACAAGAACTAACTTTCTCACTCCCAAATTGCTTTTTAACAGTTTGATTCTATATTAAGGATTTGAGGATTCTAGCAGTTATGTAACTATGTTAAGGGTTTTAGAATTTTATTCAAACTTAGATCAATAACATTAACAATTAAATCCACAAAATCAAATCATGTCCCAACATAGGTAATAAGTTAATAATAAATATGTGCTCAAAAAGTAAAGTCTCACATGGATAAGTATTCAAGTAAAAGTATAAGATATGATGTTGTCTAATTTTAGCTGAAGTTATACTCAATTCAAACAAATAAATGTCATCATAAGCGAAAATTTGTTCAACGCTAAACTGGACACTATTTTTGGGTTTTGTTTTTCAATATTTTTTAATCAAACAGTTATACAGACCCGATCAGGAGTTGAAAAATAAATATATATTCTAAATATCCTAATACTTATACAACAAACAAAAATATTACATTATCCCCAATGTAAAAGCAAAAATAATCAAAATAAAGAAGTAAGGATCAGAAATCCCAGGGTAGATGCGGATAGTAGAAGGATAAGGCTGGTCCGGTGGTAGACTTCATGACAACTGCTACTTTTCCTTGTTGATAGTCTTTAATTTTCTGTTTCAATAATTCAAACAAAAATTAAAAAAAAAAATATATATATATATATATATATATATATATATATATAAGGTTTAATTATTTGCAATGAATTCATACGAAGAAGAATTCTAATCTTCTAACTTCTAAAAAAAACTATCTAATAGTGCATGCATACCTGGAANATATATATATATATATATATATATAAGGTTTAATTATTTGCAATGAATTCATACGAAGAAGAATTCTAATCTTCTAACTTCTAAAAAAAACTATCTAATAGTGCATGCATACCTGGAAAAATCCTATACCTAGAAAAGACAAGTCTTTCAAATTGGTTTGGAGATTGAAATCTAGGTGCAACCTTAAGAATGCATAACACATCAATGTAAACTCAATATAATGCTAGGAAACAAACAATGGGCCTAAGTAAAATGACCGCAATAAGCAAACATGCATAAGTTACTAATGCAGGTTTTAAAATACTACCTAAAATGTGTTAAATATTATTTAAATGCATGAGCTCCTAAATATGGTCCTAAAATACTAATTCAATCCCTAAAACTAAGTATAATGAAATAGTTAATCAAAATAAGTGAAAATGATAGAAAAATGGGTTGTCTTCCATTAAGCACTCGATTTATAATCTAGAGCTCGATTTTGGGTGATTTACTCAAGGCGGTTCAAAGCGGACTACATTGGCAAAACAATTCACACTATGTTTAGCACTGTCAACCCCCTTGTTAATTCTCCAAACTTGAAAAACTCATTCTTCATCCTTGAGGTTTTCAGTGATTCTACATATTCTTTTCCTATGTAGGCATTTCGTATAATCCTTTACTTCTTCCTCTTTAACTTTTTGGCTTTTCTCATTATGAGATGACTTTTTGACAGTGATATAAATCTAAACATTTTCTTGCTCATCATCTACCCTTAAGGTTAGCTCGCTTGCTTTGAAGTCCATAATGGCCTAACTCGTTGATAAGAATGATCAATCCAAGATTAGTGATACATCCCAATATTTTTCTATGTCTAAGACAAAGAAGTCCGCTGAAAATATGAACTTGCCCACTTTAATGAGCATGTTCTCAACCACTCCTTGATGATACTGGTTTGATTGATCTGCCAATTGATGGGAGATTTTAGTATCATTTAGCTCTCCTAAACCTAATTTCCTATAGAAGAAAAGGCATTAGATTTATACTTGCTCCTGAATCACATAAAGCATTAGAAGTATCATTATTTCCTATTGAGACTCATTGGATCATTTAGTTTAGAGGTAGTTTCTGTTGCAAGATAGCATTGCACTTCTCGTTTAGCGCGATGGTCTCAAATTCATCGAGTTTTATTTTCTTCAATAACATCTCCTTTAGGAACTTTGCATAGATACTTAAGATATGGCCTCAAGTAACGAGATGTCGGCATGAAGCTTTCTGAAGATATCTAAGGATTTTGTAAACTGCTCTTCAAGTTTCTTTTTTGGAGCTTTCGAGGCAGATCCTCAATTATTTCATTATTTGAAACACTTACAACCATTACCTACTCTTTGGGATTAGTTTCAGTATTGCTTGGCTGGGTATTGGTACTCTGTGTGATATAGCAAGTATCATCTATCCCAACTTAGTTTTCAGGTTCTTGATTGCAGCACTCTGATTTTGAATGATTGTCTCAGTCCTACTCATGAATTGATAGTTTACCTCTATGTAATGATCTGTCTTTTCCATAAATTTGGTAAGCAACTCTTCCAAAAGAATTCTTTTCTCAAGCTATTGATACTTGTGGTATAGCGAAATTTTGATTACTTCAAGAAAAATTGGGATGCTC
This sequence comes from Fraxinus cuspidata, assembly GCA_903798385.1. Taxonomy (NCBI): domain Eukaryota; kingdom Viridiplantae; phylum Streptophyta; class Magnoliopsida; order Lamiales; family Oleaceae; genus Fraxinus; species Fraxinus cuspidata. The sequence goes on along the minus strand of CAIGRP010063009.1, from coordinate 13,696 downwards.
CTTCCAACCAGGATTGTAAGTGTTAGAATATTAATTATTTTGTTGGCACTGATCCCCTTTTAGATAGTGATAATATTCCATACACTTATCTCAATCAATAAACTAGAGCAATAATTGTTATTTTAAATGAATTGAGGCTTAATTTTATTAAATGTCTTACAAAAAAAGCACACAATTAATTTTCTAGTGATTTTAATTATATTTGATCTGTACCGTTAAACTAGAGCAATTATTTATTTTAAATGAATTGAGGCTTAATTTCGTAAACATTTAGTTTGTTAGGTGCAACTCGTTAAAAATGATGGAATTGGATAAAAGGAGTGCAATATTGACCAAAAGACTGAATCCAAAGTTCGGGGACTAAATCACAAAGTTCAAATAGGTGATTCCAACCTAATATCAATGACTGGAGCAAGATTGGAGTCAATTAGATGAAAATGGAACATGAAAGATCAAGAAGATATTAAAAAGGGACCGGAAGAAATGAAAAATAAACTTTATGGACCAAAATGCAACAAAAGAAAAGATTGTATAATAGAGCGTGCACAGGCACTTCTTTGAATGCACGGGACCATGACTTGCATTTATCGAGAGTAAAAGGCTTGTGCAGCACGCGCGCACGTAAATTATGGGCCTGAAAGGCCTAGTGTCCTCTTTCAACATGAACTCTCTCAAAAATCAAATTCAACCAACTATTTAACATATAAGGGACGACCAGAATGACCTACCACATAATATACAATATTTTTTACCACAAGAAAGAAGCTAGCACGCAATTCAAAGGCAAATTACATAAGAGATTGGAGATTCAAAATCAGGGTTAAAGATTAACGAAGAAAAAATTGATTTTTCACTTTCTAGCCATTGTTTTCAATTTCGGGTGATGCTATTCCAAATCTTTATATATATATATATATATACATAATTTACATAACATGCCAAGTTAAATATTTTCATGTATTGGAAGAAGATAAAATATTTTATTATTTATTTTTAATTCAAGACAAGTAGGTAGTTAAATTCTTGCATTTCTTAATTAATCTTGCCTACTTAATTTGATTATTTGATTGCTTGATTACCAATTAATATAGTTGCTTGTTTTAATGTTGGGAGGCTCACAATAGGTCACAACACTGCTTGATACATGCAATAGGTATTAGAAATAATATTTATTAAATGTGCAATTTTTGAAATAATCGTGAAATTGAATGCGTTCTATTTAGTCGAATATAGGGTAGGAATAGATTCGGGTCGTGACTTAAAATAAATTTTATTTATTTTGAAAAAGAAAATTAATTACAATAGAATTATAAATTGTCAAGAATCCATGAACAAAACTAACTACGTAATCAAAACTTGAAATTAATAATAATAGACGGATTAATCAAGTACATTCATTCAATATACATACAAAATCAAAATTTACAAGTTTTCATAAATTAATTTAAAATAATTACAAAGTCACATTTATTTCGTTTTCATACTTTGAAACGTACATTTTAATTGAATTTTATTCCCTTGGGAAGATACAAGTTAAACATCACATATTACTTGCCAATAATCACATACGCCTGTAGGTTTCTCTCGAACAGTTAGTCAACTTTTTCAGTATCTTGTACAAGAATTGGACAATCAGTTGCCATGTGATCGCCTCGCATTCTTCGCAACTTGTCTGCTTTGCTTGTACTGCATTAGCTAATTGTGACATGATCTCAACCTTATGAACCAAAAAGTCAATTTTTGCAGATAATGCTATGTACGTATCCATTTTATATACTCCTGGTGTATTCTTATGAACAACCCGCTCTGAGGCCCACATGGCTATAGTAGTAGCCACCCTCTCAAATAACTTCAAGGCTTCCTCAATTGTCTTCATGGATGAGGAACCATTGGATGATGAGTCCATCATACTCTTGTAAGATGGAAGTAGACCTGCATAGAAATTTGAACTTGGTGGCCTTTACTGATGCCTTAATGAGGATACTTCTGAAGCATGTTCATGAATCTGTTCCAAGCCTTATCAAAGGATTCGATTTCTCCTTGCCGAAATATAATATGACATGCCTCAACTTCGCTATCTTAGCTGGTGAAAATAACTTGTACATAATTTTTGAGCCAAGTCATTCCAAATAGGGATGCTGGCAATAGGTTGTGAGTCTAACCATTCAAAAGCTCTATCACATAGAGTATGTGGGAATAATCTCAATCTGATAGCATCATCTAAAATCCCTTGATATATAAAGTGTTGACACATCTCCAAAAATCAAGAGGTGTGTAGATTCTCATCGACACTGCCGCATAATTGATGTTTGTTCTAAAATAGATGGATAATATTGTTCTTTAGCTGAAAGTTCGACTGCCCAAATGGAGGATAAATGATGCTAGATTAGGGCGGTCAATGGATTAGATTTTAATCCGAATTCGATTCGAATATCATGAAATTAATGGGAGATAGATTTAAGATTTCAATCTGATGACCCGATCAAGATCCGAAACTGATAATCTTATCTAAATGAAGCAAATATGGATATAGGTCGAGTCAATCCGATAACAACCCGATCTGATTTTTTATAATAATATAATATATTTTATATATTATTGTATAATATATTGCACGTAATTATTTTTTCATTTCGAAACTTGTATTATACTTTGCACATAATTTTGAAATAATAAATAATATTAGATAATAATATAATATTGTTGATTGAAATATTTGGAGAGTTTTTAATTTTTTTTATTAATTAAAATAAGATAAAAAATAATTAATTTATTTTATAAATTAAACAACCAAAGGGGTCAACAATTGATCTTTTTTTTTTGTTGTTCCCAACTTTCCATATCGGATACTTACTAGAATATCACAAGATTCGCAATCTATAGATAGGTGTGCTAAGATTTGGATAAAAAGCTATCCGGACCTTTTAATTATAGGGCTTAAAAGTTGACTAATATAAAACTTTTATCTTCTTAATTTCTTCAATTTCAGATCAGATATCCAATAACAAAGCAAATCGGATATAATTTTAACAATCAATTATCTGTTAAATTATCGGATCAGATATGGATAAATTCGATCCATTTATAGCCATATGCTAGATTAGCTCTGAATAATTTGTGGAGTCATGAAATTACCAACTAGCATACTCCCTTCATCGACCATTGTCTCTTCATTTACTTGAATAATCGAATTATTCTGTGCAATAGCCATCTTTGTATGTTGTGTGTTTCTCTTCTCTTTGTCGACGAAGAAAGGTGAGTTCGATTTTTGGATCAACTAGTATCAGTTCATCATCTCGCGGATTTCACGTAAAATACCAGAAAGAGGAAAAACAGAAGCGCTGCAACAAACTGATAGCAAGAAAAAATAAAATAAAAGCAAAAAAGTTCGAATTAGTGCGAAGGTAAATGTAATCAAACTCAAATACAATCTCAGGCAACGACGCCAAAAAATTGTCAACGAAAATATTGTTTCGATTGAAATATTGCAAGTGCACGATTCGTTAACAAGTAGCAAAATGAATTTTGAGTCCTATCGTACCCACATAGATTGTATTGATTCAAGTTCAAAGTAACTTAACCTTAACCGAACTATGGAATTTGGAGAACTTTTTCTATAACTAACTTATGATTTAATAGTCTCATTATGAATGCAAGACCCAATTAACTAAAATCAATATAAAGATTGTGATTAACATGTCTATGTCAATGAATATATAATGATGAAAAATGCACTAGGATCCCAATCCTCTCGTATCAATCATCTTTAACCCTAACCTTACAATTTGACAACACGATTCAATTATGAAGATCAATATTTTTAAATTGTTTAACAATCTCTCTTGAGTAGAATTAAACATATTCTCACAATGACGCGACTATATTTGTATAACGGATGCCAACATATAAAAATACATTAAGGCTTTTTGAATACTTAAAGATCATGTAAAGCATAGCGGTATATTTCTATCATCTATGGGACTCTACGATGATTAACACTATATCTAACTTATTTTTCATATTTCGAAGGTAAAATAAGCCACAACATTCATACAATCATTGTGCACATCATTTGTAAAGAAGATAATTCACTGAAAATCGTTTAATAATTGAAAACATGTTTGAATGTCAAAAAGAAAAATTAAGAATTAGATGTTCATGATACAAGATTTATCGTAACCCTAGCACTAAATTCTCTTAGCCTAACAAGTTGTGAAAAGGAAAACAAAATATATAAAAGTTGTCCATCACCTGGAAATGCTTGAATTCAATTTTGAAATTCTTGGATTCGATCTTAATGTGTTCTTCACCTCTTTTTGCAATCAATTCTCCACACTAATTTTGAGTCGATAAGTTATATTTATAGTACTCTCCAAGAAGTCCCAAAAGTCTCTAGAATTCAAGCAAATAATGGCCCAAAAAGGAGTATCCTTGTTAAAGTTGAATTCTAAACGAAAACAGCATTCTAGCCGCTCATTTGCCTGGACGATCGTGCACGCTAAATCTGGGCACTCATCCAGTTATGTGTTTCAGCCTTTGTTTTTGAAAATTCAAGCAGGCATTCATGCGACTTTTATAACTGGACAGTCACCGGCTTATACCAACTTTCAACCTTTGCGTTTTGGTCCTCGAATCCTGTTCTTCATTTTTAAGCCCTTTTCTCTTACAATTTCTCTTACATTTTTAACATCTTCAATCTTCATTTTGTGATCCGAATCAACTATTAAAATGTTTCAATTTAGTCCTTATACTTTGGATTTCACATTTTTTTTCTTTTTCAATTGTTTAGAAACGAGTCTAACGCAGAAACAAACCAAAATGTACCCAAGTTAAGTAGAATTAAGTGCTTTGATGACACAAAAGCTCAATAATATAACCCGAATAAGTCCGCAAAATGCACTTATCATGGAGAACAACTTTTGATCAAAATCTGATGGTGGAGCATTGGACGAAGCCTTTTGGGATATGAAGAATATGGTATTCGGTAATGATAGAGGGAGTTTGGAGGGCCCTGTTTGTGCTATTGTTTGCACTATTCAGTTCCTGCTAAAGACTTTGTCATGGTGGTTTTTCGAAATTGTATAACCATTTGAGGATCCCATTTGGTTATGTTTTTTGTGGCATTAGCGTTGGCATGTGATGGCAGCGCTGGTGGGGTGGCTAGGGCTTGGTTGGGTAAGGTGGCTTGTGGTGGGAGGACAATGGAGAAGATGAAAGGTTGTTCTTGGATGAAAACCGTCCAAAAGGACAATTTTTGCTAATTAGTAAAAGGTGAAGGGATGAACCGGCCCAATAAGAGAATGGAGGTACAACTGCTACTAAGTGCAAAGATTGGGGACAAAAGTACAATTTACCCTTTTTTTCAACCATGTAGAGTCATATTGAGCTCAACTCAACACATCATAGACATTTCGCGATTGAACTTCTTCAATTATAAAGAGAGATTATTCATGGCAGCCTCCGGTACTCAAAATGATTTTCTAGGAAGATTAGGCTTGGGAGTTAGCCTGACGGTTGGAAGATGAATGTACTATTGAATTCTTTACAAACATTAAGGCTCTATTTGGTTCAAATAAAAATTAGATTTTTAAAAATATTTTGATAAAAGTTAATGAAGTGTACTTTTCATTAAGCTCATGAACTGTGTGTTTATTTACTTTGATTTATATTTTATTAACTTTTGTAGTTGAACCAAACGGAGTCTAAGTTGGATTAGTGCATTATAAAGTTTAAAATGTCTACGGTTATTGGTTCACAAGAATAATACATATAGTTTGTTTGATAATGCGAATTGTTCAATACTCAACTGTATTAAAGAAAAACAAATATTGAAAATTCTATCTATTGTACCACCTAATCAAGTTGAATATTACATTAAAAAAAAAAAGCATGTCAATAATAATTAGTGAATCAGCGACATAATTAAATTGAAATAATTTATAGAATCCTACAGTGCAATCTTACTTATAAAATGGAATTTGTATAAAACAATAAATAGAGATTTCGTGAATAAACCTGACTTTGCGGGTATTCTTGATATTTTATTGAAATCAGATTTTTAGTAAATTTTGATTAAAAAAAATTTTGATATAATGAGTGATTGAAAAATTGTAAGTCCCATAAAATATGTGGTTAAAATTAATTGTTGATTTTGAATTAAATTAAAATTTTAATTTTAATCTCTACCAAACATGGGCTAAGTTGCCAACCAAGTTACAAGTGGTTAATTACTAGTACGGTTTCTTCTCTGTTTCCTCTGCAGTAGTCCATTTGCTGTTGCCTTGTTTGTGCACAAGGCTCCCACGAAATGAGCTGTTTCTATAAGCAAATACATGCAAGAATCATGTACAACTCATCCATCATGCATGAAACAAAGAACCAATTTTCTTCAACTTTTGAACCATTAAATCCTAAATATAAATCATCAATTGGTTTAAAGAATCTCATCCCTCTCAAAACTCAATCATGCCAAAGTTAGAAATGAGGTCAATCATGCACATTTCATGCTCGATAACGATACTTCTATTAGTAATCAAGTTTTCAATTGTTGGAGGTTCATTATCAATCGCAGAATGGCCAATGCCATCACCTCCAGAATCAACATCCCCTATGTCTCTCCCAGAGGAGGACGGGGTTCGACTAAATCCGCATCCCGAGGACGAGGGTCCAGTTGCATCCCCGACGTCACTTCCGAAAGAGGATGGGGTTCGACTGGACGAGATAATAGGAAAGACTCTGCTTGAAATAGAGGAAGATTATTATGGCATATGGAATCCTGCACCATACTTTGATGGAGGTGATGCAGCTCCCATTCCTCATGCATAGGATGAGATTTATACTTAAATAGTAATTTTATAGTGCAATTTTTTTTAATAATTTAATAATGTATGGGTGCTTAAGAGTATCTTAGTAATATGTATACATTTTTTTTCGTGCAATTTTTTATATTTAAGGTTAATAATTACAACTAAAAGCATATTATAAAAGAATTACAATAATTTAAGGTTTTTATGTATACATTTTTATAGTGCATTTCTTTTAAATAATTCAATTTATGGTGCTAAAGAGTATCTTAGTAATATGTATACACTTTTTTCTTGCTATTTTTTATAATTAAGGTTTATAATTACAATTAAAAGCATATTATAAAAGAATTACAATATTTCCAGTGGGTATTATATTGTGTTTTATTTGGAATTTGAAATGTAAAATTGATATTGCGTGGAAATATTGAAATTTATGAAGAATTTTACTTAATTGTTCGAAGAAATATTTGATAAATTTTTAACCCCGAAAAGTAGTGTGGGTTTGGATAAGCTTAATACTTTAATTTAGAAGTGAGTTTTTCAAGACAATTAATTTATTTTATAGGAGTTTGTCCATTGAAGCATTTTACTATGATTGTAGTTCATCAACAAGTTAATTAATTTTACGGTAATGTTAATTTCATTGTTAAAATATTTATTCCCCCTAAAAATATGATTCAATCAAAAAACTTGCTCTACTTCATGATACTTGTTACGGATTTTCCAACTCATCTCCCACGTCATTCGCCATGTTAGGGGACGAACTGAATACAACTACCACTTGGCGGATGAATTGGATTCATCCTCTACGTGGCGACAAACTAATTTCACCCTCGCCACATGTTGGACGAACTGATTTCGTCTCGCCACACGGCAGACGAATTGATTTCATCTGCCATCTCGCTGATGTTAAGGCCCGCACTCCGCATCACTTTGTCGCAACTTAAATTAAGTCCGAAGTTTTGACACCTAAAACATGATTATCACTCCTGCCACAATCGCTCCAATTCAACCCGTGTACTAGAAGATTTTTTATGAAAAAATCTCAAGAACCAAATTCTTAGAACTGATTAATTCCTTTATGGAAAACTCCAAAATGTCAAAACACGTCTTACAGTGTCAGTGGCGTTAAATGAATTGCCTACCTATGGATTGGCGAATTGACACCTACGAGAAGGCAGTCAGCCCTCGATTCAAAATCTCGTATTCCACATCCAACGATTCTTCTGTTATTCCCTTCCATTATAAATACCTACATTTGCACTATGGAAGGGATTGATCCCTAAAAAGAAAGAAAAAAGAGCACAAGCTTTTCACATTATCTGTCCATAAACACATCACCACCAAAAAACCACATTCCGGCGACCCCCGCCACTGGATGTCCCAGTTCCGGTCTATCAACTCACTAATTTGACCGTCGAATGCTTGCGACCGCTTCCACCCTCATTGAAAAAGGCCACGAGCGGCTAATAGTGTGTTACTACGTGCAGGAAGGAGCTCACATTGAAGTATTATGTTAACCACGTGTTTGGGTCATTTTTCGGGTTCAACAATACTCACAAGCTAGCTAAACATCTCGTGATAGACACCTGGAATCTAAAGATGTAATTTTTTGTAAGTTTAGCAAATGTGTTTGAACATAAAACATTTTGATAGTAATATTACTTGTTCGTCACATAGATGATTCCCAAGAGAATGCAGCCTAAAAAAAAACTGATTTGACCATTTTTATCTTTGGAACTATATATCGAGCTATTTTCTAGTATATTAAAATATATACGTCAGTTCTTTAAGCTGAAATAATATATCTTGAGGATTGTAGTATATAAGGCAATTCTTAATCGTCCAAATGAGGACATGAATCTATATTTTTGATAATTTTAATTTTCAATTCCATTTAAAAGTAATTTATGTATCAAAAAAATAAAATTACTTAGTTATAAATACTTATTCAAAAATTATTACATAAAGTTAGTTGAGGAAGATGAAGAAAATAGCTCCACACAAATTGCTAGAGCCTCCGTGTATTGATATATACAATAGAAAATAGTACAAAGAAAAGAAACTTTACACCCGTTGCTATTCTATTGGCTGGACTTTCCACGTATATTGTACGATCATGCACGACGAGATTAGCTGCTAGATATGTAGCACTAGTATTGCCATATAGTAACAATGGAGGAGTCTTCAAGTGAAAGGAGAGCTCTTTAAGAACATATTCAATCCAAGTTAACTCAACTGCAGAATTAGCTAAGGTTCGATATTTGGATTCTACACTTGATCTACAAATTACTTTTTGTTTTGAGAAAGTCCAAGAAACCAAATCAGGACCCCAAAAAGATACAATAACCTCCGGTACTCTTTCTATCATCTAGGCAACTCAGTCCAATCAACATCCATGTAACACAAGGGATTAAGACTAGTAGACGAATGAAATGAGATGCCATGATATATATGGAGGAGCCTCTAAGATATCTCACTATGCATTTGACGAGTTGTCAATGAACATGTGCGAGCGCGCATGACCTCGAAAACTTTATTGACTACATGTTTGGCCGTGTAAACTAAAAAAGGCTCAAAAGTCTAGGGTGAAGATTTGAACGATCTTTCATACTTAATTTTTACAGTTTTTTTGTAAATTAGAAAAGGTTCAAAAGTAAAAGTGTAATTTAGAAAGTAAGATATCTCATGTAATTTTCCCTTTTATATAGCCCAATGCAACCTATGAGGACACCTCTAATGGGCATCCCAATTATCACGCTCCAATGACACGGCAATCCACGGGGAAAAAGGCCAACATAAACTATCAGTCTTCAGAAGAAGGATCATAAGAAATGCCCAAATGCACACCATTTTGAATTTTTTTATGTGAACTTTTAATAGGGAAAATTACCTAATTTCCTATATTTGAAGTTTCAAGTTCAAAAATTAGGTAGTAATAATGTATGTATTTATTTAATTAAAAACCAGGTATATTTAATACACCTAATCCCATTCCATCCCCATGACCCACCCCCCAATCCATTGTCTCCCAACTCTCTCAAAAGCGAAATGTAGTCGTCTTCCATTAGCACCCACCCCCAGTGCACTAGAATCGTAGTCCAAACCATCGGACCCATCCATCACCTCCCCTACAACCCCCAACCATCAATTTCAACAAATAGCAAAAGATTTGGGTGACAATGCATCGTTTTTGGAGTCAATTGATTAATGACTGGTTTCCAATCAGTCAACTTCCAGTTCAATTTAAGTGACGGGACCACTGCCATTGATCTTAGAATATCCAAAAACCACCAAGATAGTGTCATTGACGTCTAATTTGACCGCTGGGTGATGACGATAGTGGTGGTGATGGTAGTTTGATTGATGTGGTTTGACCGTGGATGTGGTGGGGGATTTGAGGTGTTGGTAGGGGTTGTAGATTTGAGGTGGAAGCGACAATTTGGGTGTGCTAATGACAGTGGAGTGAGGTGAGGTGGGGTGGGTAAAGAATGTTTGCGACCTGTTAATTGGGTATTCCAATAAATAATTAGTGACGTAATAAAATGTGAGATTTGCGATTAAATGAAAGATTCGTAATCTTTACTCCTTATCAAATTATGACCTCAACATTTTCTAATCGCAATTTTATCCCCGACTTATCATTAATTAACATATCTTGTTCTCATTACTGTTTTCATCCAAAATTTCATTAAGGAGTACAAAGACTTATTTGTCCTTCATATTTTTGAATACACAAAAAGATAATAAGTACATATCTACAATTAAATAGCCATCCCTCGTTTTCAAGTATTAACAAAATTTGTGGATGGAAAAACGTCATTAAAGATAAGATTTCTCAATTAATGAGAGGTTAAATGACGTGATAAGAAAAAAGTTGAGAACATAAATACGACAATGAATAAATATTATATATTTGCAGTACAATAAAAATGTGATCCATTTATTAAAAACAAGCGTGTGAATATAACTATCATTTTAATGTTCATTACAATCTAAGTCTAGAACGCCCTTAGTCAAGTACATTGTAATTTAGACAAAAAAAAAAATGAAACAATATCCTTTGTGTTTTGTTGACGTTTTTGATAAATTAATTATATCATTTTATTATGCTAAAGTTAATGTTGGATATAAATCTTCAATCATGTTACGTGTACATCATCATTTACATCATTCTTTACACTTTGTCACATGACAAAATATTATTGAATAGTTTTAAAAATTAAACAATTTTCACTCCAATCATTTTTTAACAATACGTCAAATGTCAATGATGATATACACTTGGAGTGTACATCTAGCATTTTAGATAAATCTCGGGATGGATACAACTCCAAAGTACAGTTAATTGAAATTTTCTATTCCGAAGTATTTAGAAAATGTGATGAATCCAATTCATCCACTTGGAGTAAATTTTTAAATTTTCCCCCACGGGGCCATAGGGTGTATAAATATTAAGGGTGTGTTTGAGCCACATTATTTTTGAAGAATATATTCTGGAATAGTAGATTAATGAAGAATGTGTGGTTGAAAAAGAATGAAAAGTTATTGATGCGATGGAAAATATTATTTTATTGAAAAATGTGTGGTTGAAAATAAGTAGAAAAATGAGAAAGAGAATTTTAATGTGTACCAAATAGGGGTTTAATATCAAATTTGTCCATAAAACACCAAACTTCCTTGAATGTGTGGTTGAAAAAGAATGAAAAGTTATTGATGCGATGGAAAATATTATTTTATTGAAGAATGTGTGGCTGAAAATGAGTAGAAGAATGAAAATGAAAATTTTAATGTGTACCAAACATGGGCTAAATAAATAACTAAAATTAATGAAAATCTTGGGGTTAAAGATATGGATGGCGATGGCAATGGCAATGGCAATGGCTATGGCAAGCACAAAGCTCGTTTATCTAGGAAATTAATAAAATAAGTAAAAATGACCCAATAATTCATGAGAACCACTTTTTGGGCCTCACGAACTGAGCTTTAAAAAATAGAGCTCGATTCAGTCCATGACTCCTCTCAATATGACCCTAAACAATCCATAAATCAAGTTGGGATTAGTCGAGCTCCGAGATGACGAGGGACTCGGCCCGTTCGTCACGATAAATAGTAAATCTCTTCAAGATTTTTTTTTTTATTAGTTGACATTTATAATATGTGAAATAAGTTTCAATGCACTGTTTTCCCTTTTACATATGTTTCTTTTCATTCTAAACCGTATGATGAAAAATACTTCAAAAATTGTTCAAAGCGAAATTTCAATTGATTAAATAATTAAATCAAGTTTATAATAAACTCATATTTTGTACTTAGTAGAGTCTATCAAGTCACAAAAGTCACATTTCGCGTAGTAAAATATTTCATATTGACTATTGTAATACTAAAAGCACAATTATATTGCTGCCTGATTCAGAAATGATTGAGATTATCATATTTTAAGCTCACTTTTTCAATAATAATCAAAGAATTAATTATGTAAGTTTAATTAAAATTTACACTAAAAAAGAACTTTTTAGCCGTCTGACCAATACACTCTAAACACGTAATCAACTTTTACTTAAAAATAAGTAATCAGATGGAGACCAGTTTACTTAATCCATCCAAATAGATTATCCTCAAAAGAGTCAAAACAAGACAAGATACCTTAGCTAAGAAGATAGTTATGAATGTGGATATTATTTTCAATAATTCATGGGATCAAAATGTGGGTGGTTGAAAATATAGAACTCGTAAAAGTTGAAATCCATCTATATTCTTCGTCACTCCCACTTTTTCTTACTAGACAAATTTGATCTACGTTCACTATTCTTTCAATAAAATATCAATTGAGTCGTTGAATTTTAACCACTATTTGATTTTGATAAAAAAGTAGATTTTCAGTAGATTTTGATAAATGTCAATGAAATGAGTGATTGAAAGTTGATAAAATTGTGACTTCATATGTAGTTAAATATGAATTTGAGAAAAAAAAAATGAGTCGTGAAAAAGAGGCCAAACAGAAGCTTAATTTAGTTATAAATTTCGCCACTTGACATGTTAAGTATCCCACCAACTGACGAGAATTGCTTAGCCCAATTTTGTTAAAGCATATAATTAATTATAATTTGATCAAACTTTATTTTTATCCAAACATTTTAATAACACACAAATTTTAGGTACTTTTTCCACAATTATTTGGACCCACTGCTTATAACAAATTATCTTTCACAAACATGGGTAGTTGCAGCTATTCCATAATTGAATGTCCAGGTAATTGCTGTATGGCATCCTAGAAACTAGAATGGTAAAATTTGGGTTATAACGACGTCTTTGGATTTAAAGGTTTAAATACATATTTTTTTAATGCTTCTATGAGGTGGAGTAGTTATAAGTTGGTATTCCACTTAACAATTATGTGATAGATCTTTACAGTGTCTACTAATTAAAGTAGGATTATGCTATTTATCCAGAAAAAGTCATTTTAGAAAGTTTGCCAGAAAACGACGACATCACTTTACTATCTTACCTTTTTTTAATTGTGTTTTAAATTGACCAATGATATAGTATCATGTGACATTATGTAACTCATTATATAAGGTTTGATGTACAGCAAGGTCTATCAAAATAATTTTCATCAACCTCACAAATAGTAGGTGACATGCGATAAAATTTGAAACAACTATAGAAGTTCGGTGGCCTAGTTGAAACTAAAATTGAAGTTTTGTAATCCATGATATATATATATATATATATATATATATATCACTGGAAGTTCTTTAATGAAAAATATAATTAGCCTTTATTTGATTCAGTTAAAAAAATTGATTAGAATTCAGTCAATGTCAACAAATAATTTTAATTACACATATTATAAGATCCACAATTTTTCAACCATATATTTCATTGTT
>CAIGRP010063005.1:0-22082 GCA_903798385.1 Fraxinus cuspidata | reverse complement strand
AATTAGGCAAGCACAAGAATATCTTGAAGTGAAGCTGGTGCATTACTGTTCTATTGATCAATATGCTAATATTTTGACTAAAGCATTACCAAAGGAAATATTTGAAACGCTAAGAAAATGTCGTTGTGTTTCCAACAAAAGTGTCAAGGAGGAGTGTTGAATAAAGCCGTGTAAGTGACACTTTTGTTGTCACTTAACAATTTTTTTTTGTTACAATTTAGTCACATGTTTTTTGTTTATGTCTAACTCATATAATGATGTAAAATTAAACTAGTTTGAAGCTATTACAAGTTAAAGTATTGTCAAAGTATGGGTTTGCTGTAGTAGGTAGAGTTAGTACCCTAAATAGTCACTGAACTTTGCCAAAAGTTCCTAGGAGGTCACCAAACTTCAAAACTTCCCTAAGTAGTCACTGAACTTTGCAAAAAGTTCATAGGGGGTCATTGAACTTCAAAACTTCCCTAAATAATTACTAAACTTTGCCAAAACTTCCCAATAGGTCACCAAACTTTGCAAATTGGGACCCCATACATCAATGGTTCAGTGACCCCCGAGGAACTTTTTGTAAAGTTGAGTGACTATTTAGGAAAATTTTGTCAAAGTTCATTGACTATTTAGGGAAGTTTTAAAGTTCATTGACCCCCTAAGAACTTTTTGCAAAGTTTAGTGACTATTTAGGGAAGTTTTGAAGTTCGATGATCTCATGGAAACTTTTGGCAAAGTTCAGTTACTATTTAGGGTATTACTTCTAGTAGGTAATACGGTTGTTGATAAAAGTATTTTTGAATTATGGCTATATATTCAGCCATGTAAAACCATATTATTGTGAATGAAAATCTCTGTTTTTCTCCCATTGTTTGTTCAAATATCCATCAATGATCCACCCATTTTTTGATACTGAGATAGAGGAGATGTATCAATAAAGTAGAGGAACACATATGGATGATGGCGATCCTAGATTTATTTTGCTTTAAATAAGGTTTATAAGCCTTAATTAAAGGATTCAATTGTTTGATTATAATAAAAATAAGTGAGAAATTTTCTCCCAATATTGAATTTCTTCTAATTTGTCGATTCTAAATCTGTATTCATTAGATTCAACAATTTTGAAATCAAAATCATGAATTCAGTATTATTTGTGAAGAATCAACGAATATTTAGACCGTTCTTTTTGTTCGTTATATATTTATCGATTTGGCTTTATCGATTACTTGAACAAATTTTGTTCATAAATTCGAAAAAAAAATCGTTAATTTCAAAATGATTGCAAGAAATAGAATATATACTCCAAAACTATTTCAAAACTATTTCAAAGATAATACCCTGATAAATGAAATACATCATCCTAGAAACTTTAAGAATATTAAAAGTGCAAATAAGAGATTGTGTTGAGTCACTTAAAAATTAAATCGAGACAAATTAGTTAATAATAGAATCAAAGAATGATTTCAATTTTATACTTTGTATGATGTCAATCTTCGCAAAAAAATTTATTAAAAAATCATAAAATAAAAAATTATATAGTGTTATGAAATAAGAATAACAGAATAAGAAGAGAAGAAAATATACGGATTAAAACTCAATTGTGTATTTTATTGAGAATCAACATCAGTATTTATAGGGTCTAAAATAAGAGTTACAATTAGAATAAAATAGACTCTTTGAACTAAATAAGACTTATCCATATATTATGACAATTCTAAAAAATCATCAATAATTATCTCATTATTTTACGACACTCCCCTTTGATGATTATTTGAACAATAACTGACTCTTTAAAACGTTGTTTGATAAAAACTCAATGTCACAAAAATCAAATGAAGGAAAAAGAGTACAGTTATTTTTGGAATATTAAAGATAAATGCTAACCATTAAAACCTTGCTAAGAAAACACATTAGGATAAACAAAGAGTATAGCTACTCCTCATGATGTTGATCACTAAAATTTTTTTAGTTGATGCATTCCAATCTTATGAACAAATTTCTCAAATGTAGATGTTGGCAGTGCTTTTGTGAATAAATCAGCCACATTGTCACTTGAACGAATTTGTTGAATATTGATGTTGCCATTTTTCTAAAACTCGTCTGTATGAAAGAATTTTGGAGAAATATGCTTCGTCTTGTCACCTTTAATATAACCTCCTTTAATTGTGCAATACAAGCAGCATTATCTTCATACAAAATTGTTGGACTATCTTTTGTTGAAATTAATCCGCATGATGTTTGGATATGATGAGTCATGTTCCTCAACCATATACATTCTCAGCTGCTTCATCGATTGCAATAATTTCAAAATGATTTGAAGATGTTGCTGTCAAGGATTGCTTTACAGATAACCATGATATAGATATTCCTCCACGTGTAAACACATATCCAATTTGTCGTTTAGCTTTATGCGGGTTAGAGAGATAACCTGCATCTGCATATCCCATTAAAGTAGGTCCCGACTTTAAAAAATAAAATAATCTCAAATCAATAGTACCCTTTAGGTAACTAAAAATATGTTTAACACAATTTTAATGTCTTCGTGTTGGAGAGAGCTATATCTTGCAAGGAGATTTACAGAAATAGTTATGTCGAGTCGAGTATAGGTTTCAAGATAAGTTAATGCTCCAATTGCACTAAGATGTGATACTTCAGGACCAAGAATCTGTTCTCCATCTTCAAGTCGAAGAAAATGATCATTTTTCACATCAAGTGATCGAACAACCATAGGTGATGTCAATGGATGTGTATTATCCATATAAAATCATTTTAAAACTTTTTCTGTATATGTATATTGATAAACAAATAATCCTTCTGGAAAATGTTCATCTGCAACCCCAAACAAAATTTGATTTTTCCCAAATCTTTCATCTCAAATTCATTTTTCAAATAGTTTGCAATTTTGTTGAGCTTTTCAAAAGTCCCAATAAAATATAATCTTCAACATAAATTGCGACAATTGCAAATGCAATATTTGTTTCCTTCAGGGACTTTCATATATATATATATACGCACACACGTCACTATCAAGTAAATCATGCAAATATGCAATCACTATATCCATAAGGCATATATTGAGCCTTTGTGACATAGTCAAACAAATTAAGAATCTAAAAGTAATGGTGTCCATTACGGAAGAATATATTTCCTCATAATCAATTCTTGGTCTTTGTGAAAAACCTTGAGCTACGAGTCGGGTTTTGTATCTTGTAATTTCATTATTTTCATTTCTTTTTTCGTATAAAAACCCATTTATATCCAATAGGGATGATGTTTTCAGATGTCCAAATACTTTTCGTTTCTCTAAGGAATTTAATTACACCTGAATGTATTTTTTTCTACTTTGGACAATCATTTCTATTTTAAAAGTCTTTAGCTTACTGTGGTTCATGATCCTTATTTTATATAATATCAAGAGCCACGTTAAAGGCGAAAATATTGTCTATAACAATATTATTTCTTTCCCATAATATATGAGATAACATATAATTTATTGAAATCTCATTATTTTCGGACACTTGTAGTTCTTCAGGAGCTATATCTTCAATATTTAATTGATCAATATTTTCTAATTTTACTTCTTTTGAAGTTTTTGGTTGGTTTTCTGAAATACTTTTCTTTTTTCGAGGTATAGAGTCTTTTGAATCAACTGGTCAATCACGCTTCTGACATATTCGAAATTCATTTGCTACAATAAATTGTTATGTAGGGAGATCAATTTTTGCTAGAATATTTTCTGCGGGTATTTTCTCGTGTCAACAAATACATCTGGTAATTCGCAACTCTTTGCAAATGAATGATTTTTTCAACCTCTTGCTTACATTGATTGCTGTGGGGATCAAACTGAGATATAGTTGTTTCATTCCAAGAAGTTTTACCTTGTTTATCAGGATACAATTTTTACACTCCCAAAGTTGGGAAAGTCATTTCATCAAAATGATAATCTGTAAAACATGCAGTAAATAAATCACATGTTAAAGGTTTAAGATTTCTAATAATAGATGGTGAATCAAAACCCACATAAATCCAAGTCTTCATTGGGACCCATTTTAGTCCGTTGTGGAGGTGAAATAGGACTTGAATAGCACAACCAAAAACCCGTAGGTAAGAAATATTAGATTCATGACCAAATGTTAGTTGCAAATGGAATATTAATAATAAATAGTTAGTTTGATACAAGCCAATGACGTAGTATGTAATATGGCATGACCCCAACCAGAAGTTGGGAGTTTTGTTTTCATAAGAAATGGTATAGCAATAAGTTGTAGACATTTAATAAATGACTCCACTAAACCATTTTGTGTATGGACATGCGTGATCGAATGTTCAATAACAATCCCAATTGACATGCAATAATCATCGAATGCTTGTGATCTAAATTCACCAGCATTGTCAAGACGAATACTCTTGATTAAGTAATCGGGGAATTGCGTTCGTAATTTTATGATTTGAGTAAGTATTCTTGCAAAAGATACATTACTAGTGGAAAGTAGGTAAACATGAGATCATTTAGTAGAAAAAATCAATTAATACCATAAAATAACGAAATGGGTCTACATGGTGGGTGTATTGGCCCACATATTGGCCCACATATATCTCCATGAATACTTTCCAAGAAAGTTGGAGATTCAATATTGACATTTGTAGTCGAAGGTCTAATGATTAACTTGCATTGCGAATAAGCCACACATGGGTAATCATTAGGTAAAAGAATTTTATGATTTTTAAAGAATGTCCATGTGAGTTGCTTATTAATCAACACATCGTTATAGCTCTTGGATGTCCAAGTCGATCATGTCAAAGTATAAAATTTTTTGGATCAACGAACTTCTGGTTTGTGATAATATTTGATTCGATCATTTTTTATAAATGTATAATACATGCCAGATGGGAGTGCATGAAGTTTTTCTTTAATCTGCTTTTGGCCAAATACAAAAGAAGTTATGCAAAGATATTCAACATTATTTTCTTACATCGTCTTAACGTGATATCCATTGCTGCAAATATCTTTAAAACTAAGCAAATTTCTTTCGAATTTGCTAGAATAAATTGTATCCTTAATATATAATTTTGTATTATTTAATAAAATAATACAAGCTCTTCGGAAGCTTTCAACGATATTCGATATACTTGATATCATATTAACATTACAATTCTCATGAAAATAGAACTTCTTTTATGTGCATATTTGCACTATCTACTAAACAAATATCTTGATAATGCATCTTAAGTTTTATTATTATTTCAAGATTTATGCTTTTTTCAAAAACACTAGTAAGATATTATTTGAGAATATTAAAACATCGAATTATATGCTCTTCTGGAGTGATAAATTAATATTCTTCTTGAATATTAATAAAACTTATTTTTCATTTTTTTATTGTCTCTCCCAAACCTTTTGAGACAAGATGAATATCAGTGTCGAGTACCCATAAAAAATAGTTTTTGTCAAATATATCAAGTGCATCAAACTCAAATTTTGTGATGTTTGCCATTTGATTAATTCCACAATAAAGTAAAAAAGAAATACAATTAGTTTCGAAGAATATGATTAAATATCAAGTAGTCAATATCAACATGACATAAGTTACATTATTACTTCAGTAATAAACACTAATTTAAAATAATATATTTTTCAAAATCTATGCTAATTCGGCAGCAAGTTGTATTTTACTATTATTTCTTCTAGAGAAATATGTCAATATTCTTTTGAAATATTGAAAAATATAATACACGCTCTTCAAAAGCAAGTAATATTCTTTAGGAATATTAATTATAATGTTGTGCTATTTCGGAAGCAACAATGGATTATTATTTGGAAACATTAGCTATTCAGTTATTTGTAATGATGTGCTACTTCAGAAGCAATAACAATGAAGAATAGATTCAATAATTGATATTTTATTGCTAAACATAAAAAAAGATAAAACGTTCAATTGCACACTACAATAATAATATTAATATATAAGTACACGTCAATTAACTTGAATTCATTAACATGAATTGAGTGGAATAGAAAAGTAAAAATAAAATAAAAAAAATTAATCACGCTAATTCATTAACGCAAGCGCGGACAATCGTGAATTGATGAATTTGATGCATAAATAATTATTATTAAGGGACATGCACATAGACAAATACATTCAAACCAATTCATTAATTTAAATCAATTAACAATCACGTATGCTGCTGGCAAAATGATGATTTGATTATGCATGAATCAAAACCAAATTAAAAAGAAAAGGAGAATTTAATGAACAAACAGGATATGGTCACATAATTAAAGCAAATTTACGTGAATTGAGGAAGTATGACTGCATCATGAATTGAATGGTGGGACTGTATTCTTTAGGCAAATTATGATAGAATTATGATAGACAAATATACGAATTAATGATTGTACACGCATATTGTTTAAGAAGTACATGTTATATGAAAAAAGATTCATTGGTTTTGGTACACTTGATAAATGATTAAAAAATTACTACATTCACGAAACTTTGAATTCGTACTAATAACGCGTAGAACAAAAAGAGAAGAAAATATAAGAGTTAAAAGTCAAGTGTGTATTTTATTGAGAATTAAAACCATTATTTATAGGGTTTAAAATAAGAGTTACAATTGGAATTTACAATTGGAATGAAATAGACTCTTTAAACTAGATAAGAATTATCTATATATTATGATAATACTAAAAAATCATCATAATTATCTCATTATTTTACAACATATAAGATGGGGTTGAAATTCCTTGTGTACAAATTCATCAATGACGGCAACCCTACCTAAAATTACGAAATGACTAACTTATATGTTCAAAGGATAAAATAAGTCATTCAAAAAGTGGATAGTTTTCAGCACTCAGTCAAAATTATACAATATTTTATAAGCATGCCTATGTTGATGCAAACTGCATTGGCAGTACAGGTCTCTGCTCCTATGCAAACAATTTTAGCACTAATAAGGTGTCTTTGGTCCCAAAAATCACGTCATTTTGTCTTTTGATGATAATTCATTATAAATAGGTGTTGAAATTGATAGTACAACATAACATTAACATCCTCAACTTTACATCAAAGTATATATATCAATTTCAAACGCCAAACTCAATTTTTTTTTCTAAAATTTCTTAGTTCCTATTTTTCAGATTTCATTTGTTCTTTTGCAATCCAGATCTAGGAATGGAAAATCCGATAAAAGTATTTGCTTCGAGATCCTAAAGTATCTCAATTCAAGAGAAGTGTGTAAATAGCACCTTTATGACAGTGTTCTACGCGACTCAAGCCGCTTTATGACAGTTTTCTACGCGACTCAAGCCGCTTATTTTTCTTTTTCTCGTTCATTTTCTCGATTCAGCAAGGTTTTATTGCTCGGTGGTGGATTGTTCTTTATCTTTTCAACGTCTTAGTGAAGAATTTTATTTTTTACTTTTCTTAACCAATTAACTATCAATTTTGTTAAACCCTCAAATTTATTTAATATAACTCTTTTTGAGAGGATGTTGACTGTTGATGGTAAAAACTAAATCAACAAATCCTTTCACATAACTATGATCTTTCCTCCTAAACTTACTAATTTTGATACTCAAACTCGGAGCAACAAGGAAAATAGATATTTAAGAGAGAAATATTTGAATTGTATGCTTTACTCTTCAAAAGTGGGAGTATTTATAAAATTTCCTCAAAGCTTTGGGGAAATTCGGTTATTTAAGGAATATGATAGATGACGGATCACTATTGGTTATCTTATAACCAAATCTATTATGAATATCATGTTTTATTCGTTAGCCCACGTGTATTGTATTAACAACATGTAGCCAGTTTGGATGAAGGAAAAGTTTGCTAAGTTGGTGCGAACCATTTTATGTTTTTGTTACTCTGCGTGGTCAGAAGCTTAGTAGACAGTCAGCTAAGTTTGCGGATAGAGTTTTGAAGATTATTAGCAATAGTCCCCCAAAGTCCGATTTTATTATTCATTATAAATTTAAGACTTGTTGTATTTTTACGACTTTGCGAAATTATTTGTACTTTCCTTTATTGATGGGAGCTGATGTGGACCGTGTTGAAAGGACTTGTCATAATTTGTCGTGAACTAGAGGATGCTTATTTGAGTATTTCTAAGTTAATACCTCATATGTATTTAAATTCGCGTGTTAACTACGCTCAATCTCAACTATGCCTTTTTTCAAATGGTTAGGTGCCTGTTGATATCTGATGGCAACGGTTATCAGGAGATTTTGAATGGTCGATATCTGTTATTGATTCATATGAGTGCCTAGGTCTTTCATGTGAACCTCTAAATATGTGCCTCTTCTAGCGTCCCTTTCATTTTTACTACTTTTGGGTCATATCTTATTTTTTGAAGATATTATTATCTGAGATTTTTTTTTTGTTTTGTTTTTTTTTTTTTTACCTTTTAAATCTTTCCTACTCGGGCATGTTCTTCTACTTTACATTTTCCTTTATGTCCTTGAAGATGAACTTAGACCTCTTAGAAGAAAAACGAGATGACTCTCAAGTCAAACTCACCGCATACAAAAAAAAAAAGGATGAAAAAATATTTTAACTCTAAGGTTCGCAAGAAAAACTTCAAAGTAGGAGACTTAGTAATAAAGAAATCATTTATCGTAGCCAAAGAAATGAGTTCTAGCTTGCTTGACCCAAAGTGGGACGAACCATATACATAATCGAAGTTGTGGGATCAGGAACATACAAGCTCGCCGGAAAAAAATGGCGAACACATTAAGCATCACTGGAATAACATATATTAAAGAAACTATTATCAATAAAGTAAAATTCTCATTGATTGTGTGAACTCGTCAAAGTTAATTGCCAATTTATTGCGTGAAACCCATCAACCTTATTAATTATCTAACGTACAAGCTCAACAACGGTTGTGAAGCAAAAAAGTTAATGAAAGGAAAACTCTCATTAATAAAGAGGATTTACAAGGCAAATCACATTCGCGAACTAAATTTATTACATAGCCAAAATGCATAATTTGCGAACTAAATCTATTGCATAGTCAAAAGGCTTCGTATACGAAGTCTACTACTTTGTACATCCATTATTCCTATGAATGATCCCTTTACCCAAAGCAACCTCTAAAATTTGACCAAGTGTTTATCCAAAAGGAAATGCATGAGGGTTAATCACAATATCTAAAACTATGCCTTGCATATGGACCCCTCACAACTGTATATATATGTGGAAAATACAAAAACATGGCAAATTTGCCAGCTTCTGAATCATTATCTGTTACCTTTTGAATTATATATGCTCGGATCAAAATTGCAAGCATGTGGTCATGGCATGGTAGAAGGAAGATTAGGATAATTCGAAGAACTTGCTCGATTAAATAAAGTATTGGCATAAGACCTAAAGGTGATTCTGGGAAAAATAAGAGGCTTTCCCTTGGAATCTACAATAAACCAAATGTCAGAAAACATATTCTGTAATTAAGAAAAATGAAATCAATGAAAACATGACACGTAGTGTCACAGAAACCTTAACACTGCTATTGAATCCCAACGGACTTATCACTTAAAACGCGATGCAATCTTAACCACTAAATACGAAAAGACGCAAAACAAATGGCCATAAAACAATAGTATGTAGTGCATGCGTGGAATAAAGAATGTTTCCCAGAATCATGCATATATCAGCATTAAAGATTAAAAAACGTTCCATTTTGCCCACATGATAAATGCCAATAAATAATTGGGCCAAGTCATCAGGAGAGTTTGCGGTCCCAAAATATAAAGTCTTAAATTTAATATAAATAATAAAATCAGATTTCGAGGACTATTTGCTTAAATATATTCCGCGAACCTCACCCAATATTGGCGAAGTGGAAGCCATATGCAAAGGAGTTTCAAAAGGCTTTGGCCAAGTACGAACCTTTAACCATCCAAGTTGTTAAAGAACTACGATTAGAACGTAAGAGAAATGCTTAATACATGACTTGAATACTAATACGAGATATACACATTGAGAAAATGTGACAATAGAATCAATTACGAGTCTACTAATAAAAGGCTACCAGCTGTCATCTATCCCAAAATAACGAAATTACCCTAAATCCTTGGAGTGAAATCTATTTCACTATAAATACCCCCACCCGAGAGAAGAAAGGCGTGAAATTCAAATATATTCCTTTCAAATAACTATTTCCTCTCTTGCTCCAAGTCTGAGCATCAAAACTAGTGAGTTTAGAAGGAGAAAATCATAGTTATGTGAACAAAATATTCACAAAGCTCCCATTATCTACTAGCATGGCCCCGCACTGCCAATGCATCGCAATGGGGATATATGATTCATTACTCATCATCACCATTAAATATAATTGAAAAAGATTTAGTTTTAGGATTACCTCGAATCTAGAATACCTCCTTATGTGGGCCCATTAGTGGCACGAGCATAATTTCGTTGTGCGTCCATTATTTCTATGCCTATATAAAGCCCTCTGATTACGGTATTAATTTTCCTTATCGGGGATAAAGAGCTAGGGGCATTTGCAGGTACTTGTGTCAGCTTGAACTACCTTGGTCTGACTTCTCGGTCTCGGCCTCGCCCTCTAGTTGGGTGAGATGGTTTTCTACCTTCACTTTCGAGCCTTTTTGTTGATTTTTCAATTTGGCCATGTTAAATACCTCATAGCACTTATCCATATTGAGATCCTTAGAACGATAAATTTTGCAGAATTTCACCTTTAGCTTTTAGGGGGAGTGTGCTTCACCCGTACTAGTGGGTGGGCCAAGGATATTGCATGTACCTTACTTCAGTGTTCGTTATAATGTGAGTATTGTTGCACGGGCAATTTAGAAGAATATGCTAAAATCTTACCTTTTAAGGTTTTCTGTACAGATCTACTTACCTTCTTTCAGTTGGCAATGTTATCCTTTGTTTGGAACTTGCTCTGGATCAAGTTCACTAGTTTGTAATAAGAAGTTGGATTTCTATTATAGACATCCCTCTAGAATAGAGTCTTCATCAGCAGGCCATTCCATAGGGCATCTCTGGACTTTTCATCCGATATGTCTTCTCAAGAGATTAATTTGGTGCTAAACTACGCGAAATAGCTTTTGAGAGACTCGTCCTCTTCTTGTTACATATCATTCAGTTGCATAGCTGGTGCTTGTCCCATTTTACTTCCAGCAAACTCTCTAAAAAATACCTACTTCAATTCAGGCCAGCTTCTTATTGACCCTAACGATAATATGCTATACCATCTCTTAGCTAGTGTGTCTAGTGTTAAATGGAAACCTTGGCACTTTATTTTGGAGTTTGCCTTTTTCAACTTCATCTACATCATATACTTATACAAATGGTACATATGATCTCCTTTCCCATTGTGTTTCTCTATAATAAGGCGAACAATTTTTTTCAAAATTGACACCTTTTTTATTTCTTTGGAAAATTGTACATACTCATCATTGTCATCCATTTCATATGACCTAGTCCTCTAATTACTCCTCAAATGGAAGAGTGTTATATAGAGTATAGACGGAAATTTTTGCTCCCTGACCCTCCTTGAAGTAATATGAAGTAGATCTTTTGTCGCATGAGCTCCATCGATTTCCCTAGAGTAGATTAAGCTTCACCTTGCTCATTTCTCTTCCTTTCCAATATACTTTTATCAGCTCTTGACACATGCAGGTTGCTATGCGTCATAAGAAAAGAACTAGCGGCATGATTTCTTCGGCTTTGACTGAACTCTTCTTGCCCCTTTGCTTCTGGATTCTCAATTTGTGCACGCAATGACACATTTTTCGTCGTTAACATCTTATGGCTTTTGTCCATCTCTTGTATTGTTTTTATAACAGACATCTTTGTTCTTAAGCAGTGGTGCTAAGTGGGAGAAGCACCGACTTGTAACTTTGCCAATGCTTTTGTTCGTTGCTGTTTTGAATTATCATCGCTATCCACAGGATCATAGCTACTATATCCTTTCATTTCAATCTCCAATGATAGCTTTCTTATTGTTCTACTCATGTATCTCTGAACTTACAGATTTCAAAGCTTTCTAAGTTATAACTGAGTTTTTCTGGTCTACTTTGTTCAAATATTTTCCTACAAACAGCGCTAATTTGCTGATGTTAAAAACTGAATCAACCAATACTCTTACCTAACTATGATCTTCTTCTCCTAAACTCACTCGTTTCATTGCTCAAACTTGGAGCAATAGCGAAAATAGTTATTTGAGGGATATATTTGAATTTCATGCTTTACTCTTCAAAAGTGAGAGTATTTATAGATATTTCTCCAAACTTTGGGACAATTCGGTCATTCAGGGAATTTGACAGATGGTGGATCCCTATTGGGTGTTTATAATCAATTATGTTATAAATACCATGTTTTATTCGTTAGCCCACGTGTATTATACTAGCAACCTATAGCTAGACTAGATGAAGGAAATGTTCGCTAATTTAGTGTGAACCATTTTGTGTTTTTGTTACTCTATGTGGTCAAAAAATTCACGGACAATCAGCTAAGTTCGCGAATAGAGTTATGAAAATTACCACTGGGGCTCACTTTATTCTTCTTTGAGTCGAACACCAACATTGATGAAACTTATAAGAGAATACAACATTTCAAAAAACAAAAATAAATTACAAGTCTTGACTATTGTACACAAACCGCCACCTTGTGTACTACTAAAAAATCGAGTAGTCCACGTATAATTTGTTTTGTAAGAGATCCAATCTAGTAATATTTGCTGAGAATTTTGACTCAAACTAAAATTAAAGAAATGACTTACCATGCAATACATAATTGAATGGTGTAATTATTTTTTGGGGGTGGGAACAAGGTTGATAGAGTGAGAAAACTCAATTGAAGTTTCAAAGTAAATTGATTCTTCATCACTCGCGGTCGGAGCAATAATCGAACAATGTTTAATTTGTGTTTTCACTCTTTTTGTGTTTTCTTTTCATTTTCAGTGTGTTTCCATTGTTGTGCATTTTTTGAAATTTTTTTACAACACTGAAGGGTGGGATTAAGAAAATCCCCTTTACTTGTTTATTTAAATTGTTAATGTATTTTTTTAAACACAAGAACTAATAAGAAAGTGGGACCGTAGATGTGCTAGATCACACAGTGGTCTGGTAAAAGTTGGCACAACCCGACTGCAACAGATGGTAGACCCACTTTATGATCCACATACAAGTATTTAGCTTACTTCTCTTAACCTTAAAAAATGATATAGTGGCTCAATAAATCTTTCACATATATATCATATGAATAAATATGACACTCATTAAATAATTGATGTGGTGTTTATCAACATCGATCAAACAATTTTGTGGTTAGGACCATTGTCGTAGATATTTATAAAGAGGGTGGTTGTATTATACATATGAAAAAAGTTCCAACGTTTGTGAATTCAATGTACATAAGAATAGAGCGTATGTGTTGCGAATTGTATGTGATCTCAAAGGATTTAAAGGTATAATTCACAAACGTAGTCGGACCATTATTAAAGACCATACTTCTATAGAATCTCCATGTCTTCAAACTTTAGAAGTAATGTTGCTGAAAAGAATATTATTCCAAAATACCTTTATTAACAAACATTAATAGCTTTTTCATTTTTTTTGAAAATACAGTTTATATTGTAACACATAATAAAAATAAGGGAAAATTGCAGCCACGATACCAAACATTTCACTTAGTAGCAAACTTTGTCCATACCTTTCATTTGTGCCACCGTAAGTACCAAACCTTTAAAAAATTCACAGCTCAAGTCCAGATAGACGATTTCCGTCAGTTTGACCCAAAAGACAGTCAGTTGACCACAAAAATTAAAATTTTAATAATTTTGACCAAATAAGGCAAGGGTAAAATGGTAACTTTATGATTTTAATATAAAAAATAAGCAAAATCAACAAAATCAATCTCCTTCAATCTTCCTCAATCCCCTCACCCAAAAATCAAATACACTCCCACCCAGTTGCCGGCCGATGGCACCATCGCCTCATCATTGGCACCAACTGACGGTTTGGCTTAGAGAGAGGTAGGGGAGGGGAACCATCTCCTCTATATGGTTTCATTTCTTATCCTCCGAAGCCATATAGAGTGCGGCCTTGCCTCTTGAGCGCGTAAACGACGTCCATCCCCGTCACTGTTTTGCAGCAAGCATGTTTAGTTTAGATGACGTCATCACGAAACGTTCTCAAGAAAGATCTTGAGGACGCCGCAAGTCTCCTCGTAGATGAGCCCATTGTTATGCTTCACTCCGCTCAACAACCCTGGCGATGAATCGCCATCTTTGTGATGCTCTGGTTGTCCGGAGGACCTTCTTGTACCTTTTGGCTCTACCCTTGCCTCATTTTCTTCCTCCAGACATTTTTCCTCTGTTTCAATGTGAGAAATTGAAATTAAGAAGATAATTAGTCAAAGATTTATCTGATTTCACTGTTATGTAGAAGGGAAATTATATCTGCGAATCATCTCGGATTGGGGATTTTAAGTTTTTTGGGTGAGGGGATTGGGAAAGATTGAAGAAGGAGATGTGTTTTATTTTGTTGATTTTGCTTATTTTTTATATTAAAATTATAAAGTTATCATTTTACCCTTACTTATTTGGTAAAAATTAATAAAATTTTAATTTTTGAGGTCAACTAATGGTTTTTTTTGGGTCAAATTGACGGAAACCTTCAATCTGGACTTGAGTTGTGAATTTTTTAAAGGTTTGGTACTTACGGTGACACAAATGAAAGGTTTGGAAAAGTCTGCTACTAAGTGAAATGTTTGATATCGTGGCTGCAATTGTCCCTAAAAATAATAGTAGGCCCCCTTCTCAATTTCCAAATGGGTCAGGGCCAAATCTGATAATTTTGCCATCCATAGCTAGGCTATCCTTGGGAAGCCGGATACGATTTTGAGACAAAAAAAAAAAAAAATATTGCAAAACAACTAATTGACTAGTAATTATATTGTTGGAAAATTTAAAATCTGATATAAAGATTGGAAGAAAATAATTTTCTTGTCCGAAAATAGGGGATAATGATGACTATTACATTCTACTTTAAAATAGTAATTAATGGAGGTAAAGTAAACAGATTTATTGAAATGGGATTTTTTTAACCTTTTCAAGTTGCACCCTAGCAATGTTTGATCTTTTTACCTTTTGTTTTTAGTTTTTAGTTTTTTTTTTTTTCTCTTTTTTTCTTTTATTTTTCTTTGTTTTATTTAAAAATAGTTGAATTAATTGCATCTTAACAATAAGTTTGATTTTTAATGGATAGAAACTTTTACTTTCGCAGTGCAAACTTGAGCTTTTTCAGTGATCATTCAAAAGTAGTGGTTAAAGTTTGTCGATGGTATAAGATATATTGATGCGAGCTCACATAGCAATAGTAGCTACCGAATCCATGACAAATTAGAACAAAGCCAAGAAAACTAAGAATCAACGTTTGAAAAGTTCGAACCAATATATTATTGAACCAAAGAATCAAGACAATCGCTAACAATATCTTGACCACGTGATCACAAAACTTATGAACCTTGCTTATGTTGTAGAACACCACAAGAATTTAATTTTTAATAAGTTCAAAATTAATTTAATGAAGAACGAGAAAACAACAATATGTCTTGCAATATTATCTCTTCAATTGTATGTTTGACAATGTATGGAATGAGTCCATTTTATACGAAACGCATTAAACCTACCTAAAAAGGGAATTAAATTCTAAAAATCACAAAAGACATCACAAAATAGAGTTTTAAATAAAATAGAAAATTACGTGAAATTTGGAAAATTCGCGTCCCAATTTGAACTATACGGCTGTATAGGCTAATGGCATGCGATTGCATAGTTGTATCTTGAACCTTCAACTGAGTTTCAGTAAGGGGCTATGCAGTTTCATCTCCCATATAATTATGCAGTCACATAGCTGTTCCGAACAACTTCCTCGTCTATTGCTTGAACTAAGTTGATCCATTTGTTTTCTTCTTCCAAACCCAACATGAAACTTGTTCATTTACTTGTTGTGATCGATGTTTCATCCAGTGTTGCTTGAACAAGCAATCCCATAGCTTCTTTGCTTCGCTTGCGACCTAGTCATAAGCCTTACATCAACGATCAATCGATCCTTGCTTGGACTTGCCATCGTATCCTGGATCACATCATCCCCTCTCTCTTCAAAATGATTCGACCTTGAATCTATACATGCATCAAAGTGAGAAAGATAAGAGACATTAATAGTAGCTGAAATATTATACTCACTTGGAAGATCTAATTTGTAGGCAATTTCATTGATCTTTTCAAGGACCCGGAATGGGCCATCGTCCCTTGATTGCAACTTTGACTTCCTATGATCTGGAAAGCACTATTTCCTCAAGTGTACCTAAACCCAATCTCGTGGTTCAAATGTAACTCGATTTCGTCACTTATTTGCTTGAGAAGTATAATGCTCATTTTTCTTCTCAATTGCAACTTTTTTATAGAGTGATTTTACCAAGTCGGTCTTCTTTTTTCCATCTAAGCTACCCCTTTCATTCACAGGTAAATAAATTAAATTCAAAGGTACAATTTCAAAAGGTGAATAAGACGTAGTGGAATGCATGACCCTATTATATGTAAATTCTATGAATGGTAAACACTTCCCACAACTCTTCAAATTCTTATTAACTATAGTGTGTAACAATATATCATAGTTCTATTAACTGCCTCAGTTTTCCCGTCCGTTTGTGGGTGACAAGTAGAAGAAAACAATAGTTTGGTTCCTATTCCACAAAATCCTTCAAAAGTTACTAAGTAATTTAACATCCCTGTCTGAAGTAAGCTATTGGTTTTCATTCCTACATTAAGACAGCTCCAATACCTATTCTTAAGGTGTCACATTCAATTTCAAAAGTATTTTTAAAGTTAGGTAAGGATAAAACCGGTGTAATACACAATCTATCCTTAATAGTATTAAAAGCATGTTCTTGTTCAACGTCCCAATGTAATTTTGCACTTTTTCTTTGTAATCTTCGTGAGTGGTGTGGCAAGTGTACTATAGTTTTTAACAAAATGCCTATAAAAACTAGCAACACATGAAAGCTTCTTACCTTAGTTATGCTTTTAGGTATTGGCCACTCTTTAATGGCTTTGATTTTCTACTCATCCACTTCAATATCCTTTGCAGTAACGACATAACTAAGAAAAATAACTTTTTCCGTGCAAAATGTGCACTTTTTAAAGTTAGCATAAAGTTATCTTTGCCTTAAAATCAAAAGCACACATCTTAAATGCCCAATATATTCATTTAGATCCTTACTATATACCAATATGTCATCGAAATAAACTACTAGGAATTTACCTATGAATGCACGTAAAACATGATTCATTAATCTTATAAATGTACTAGATGCATTAGTAAGTCCAAATGACATAACTTACTACTCATACAACCCATATTTAGTTTTAAAATCAGTTTTCCATTCATCTCATTCCCTCATCCTAATCTGATGATAACCACTTTTAAAATCTATTTTAATAAATATTCATGATCCATGTAATTTATCTAACATGTCATCTAACCTAGGAATAGGGTTACGATACTTTACCATTATATTGTTGATGGATCTGCAGTCGAAACACATCCTCCAGATTCCATCTTTCTTTGGCACAAGTTGTATTGGCATGGCACATGGACTCATACTTTACTTCACATACCTTTTACTCATCAATTCTTTCACTTACCTTTGAAGTTCTTTAGTCTCTTCGATATTTCCTCTGATAAGTCGGCCTGTTTGGAATGACAGCTCCATGTACGAAATCAATTTGATGTTCAATACCTCGAATAGGTGGTAACCCACTAGGTATGTCCTCCGGGAACACGTTTTCGAGTTCATCCAACAAAGAAGTAGCCAAACTAGGGAAGGGTGTATTAGTTTCTTCAAGATTAATGAATGACTCCTTATAAACTGACAAGATCATAGGTCGGCTCTCACCTACAGCCATCTTCAAGCAAAAAAAATTTACTTTCGACTTTTTTGTTTCCTCGTAAGACTTTTATCTTTACTTTCTTATGACTCTACTCTTTTTTTCTCACAATTAGTCACCTCACTATTTTTTCTCTTGCTCTCTTAGTGTTAAAGATCAATCTCACTCCCTTTTTCTCTCAATCTTTTTTCTTCCTTACTTTTCAATTTGATTTGATCTTCATACATTTGCTGTGGTGTCAATGGCTAAAGAGTAACAGATTTCCAATCCTTAATAAAGTTGTACATATTTTTGTATCCATCATTAACCACATTCCTATAATATTGCCATGGTCTCCCCAACAAAATATGCCCAGCATGCATAAGAACTACATCAAACGTTTCTTCATACCTCCCAATTGAGAAATCACCAACACTCGCCTATTCACCTTAACCTCTCCATATTCATTCAATCATTACAATTTGAAAGGCATAGGATGTTTTAGCATAGTTAATCCCAATTTTTCAACAAGTGTAGTGCTAGCCACATTGGTACAACATACCTTATTGTTGACGTGACATCTCGTATGAAATATGTTCTCCCTTTGTTGTTCTAAGTCATCCACTTTGATTTGAGTACCAAGAGTTTGTCGTATAACCAACAGCTCATCCACTGCAATATTCCACCTTTTCCCCATCGCTAGAATCTTCCAATTCCGTCATATCATCATATTAACCCTCACTATCACTCACCGCTTCCCCTATTATTGTACAAGATCATCACTCTTTTATTTGGACATTGAAAAGCAATGTGTCCTGATCCCAAGCACCTAAAACACTTGATATCCCAATTTCGAGGAAATTGGGATTCCGCCTTAGGTGCAGCTTTGCTAACAACTTCCTCTCTTCCCTTTGATAGCTTAGTTTTACCTTTTGAAATAGCCTAATCATCTTCATTGTTATCTCACTTCAATTTCTAAGAAGAGCTAGAGCCCGATGAAAAGCTAGCTATCCCCTTCCTCTTCAATTATCTTTCCACCTTTATAGCTATATGTAGCTTGTCTTCCAACTCCACATAATGTTGCAACTTTACCACATTAGCTATTTTACTATTTACACCATTCAAAAATTGGGCCATGGTGGCCTCTCTATCCTTCTCCACATTCATTCTAATAATAGCAATCTTCATCTCCTTATGATAATCCTCCATAGAGGCTTTGCAATTTTTGTTGTAGCTTCCTATAATAATGATTAGGCACGAACATCTTCCTCATAATAGCCTTCAATTCTTTCCATGTATTAATAGGTCTCTCACGGTTTTCCTCCTAGATGTTACTTTTTGACCCCACCAAATTATAGCATAATATGTAAATTTAAGTACCGCAATCTTTACCTTATTTTCCTCCGAGTAGTTGTGACAATCAAATATCAATTCTACTTTATTTTCCCACTCCAATTATGCCTCTGGATCACTCATTCCGTTGAATGAAGGAATTATCATTTTGATATTGCTCATATTTCTATCAACACCATTTCCAAAAATATCTCTACCCATCATTTCATGCCTAACTCCTCTATCCCCCATTCTTTCTAATTTGACATCCACTAATGTATCCTCATTAATGTCACTATCCACTTCACATTCACCAGCAAAATTCGTTCTATGATCCCGCCTACCTTGCCTCCTTGTGTTAGGAACTTCTCTATATTGTTCCTACGCAAGTTAGCAAGCAATAAGTCTTACCTCTTCATCCACGCCTCTTGCCTATCCATTTTATCTCCCATAACACCAAACAACCTTTCAAATTATCGTATCACGCCCTTTGTCATGATTACTTGACTATTCTTCCTGCTTGAAGTATTATCGTCTCTATTTGACATCCTAAATCTTGTTTAACATTTTCCTCACCTGTGTACACTTGTGTATCATTCAGTTTGACTTTTTTCCTTCTATTAATCTCACCACTATGCATTTTTCTACTCAATACCTTCTTGCAAGTGTTTCAAAAAATTAATTCGATTTCAATTAAAATTTAACCCTTATGGAGTCCAAACAAAGAATTGAGTGAGGAAGGTGATCTAAAATGATTCAAGAAGGCAGAAATTTGAATTTTGAATGAAGCGCAAATGATAAATTCAAGAAAGTATTTCTTGAATTCGAATTGGATACTTTTGAATTTGGAATTTTTTTTACTAAAAAAATGAAATTGTATGGTGCTGTCAGTTTTTCAAATTTTCCTTTTTTTTCTTGAAAAGTCAACTAGATACTAGAAAAAGAAACAAAAACTAAATTGGATGCTAAATTTCACACAAACAAGCTTTGAAAATTTATGGATTGGAGATGAAAAAAATTAAATAACGCGAAGAACATGGAGAATGAAAAATAAAGACTTAAATAAAAGAAAAAAAATGATATAATCTTGATTTTTGGAGCTTTGCTCTGATATCAACTGATACGAACACACGTAGTAATAGTAGTTACGAAACCTAAGAAAGTCAAGAATCAATGTTTGAAAATCTCAACCTAATAAATTATTGAACCAAAGAACCAAGACAATCGCTAACAATATCTCGACCCCGTGATAACAAAATTTATAAACCTTACTTATATTGTAGAACACCACAAGAATTTAATTCTTCATAAGTTCAAAATTAATTCAATGAAGAACGGGAAGACAACAATATGTCTCGCAATAATATCTATCCAATTGTGTGTTTTACAATATATAGAATCAGTCATATTTATATGGAACCCATAAAACCTACTTAAAAATGGAATTAAACTCTAAAAATAAAAAAAGATATTACAAAATAGAGTTTCAACTAAAATAGAAGATTGCACAAAATTTGAAAAATTCATATCCCAGTTTGAACTATACAGCCGCATAGGTTAATGCGTGCGATCGCATAGTTGTATCTTGAACCTTCAACTGGGTTTCGGTAATGAGCTATGCGGTCGCACCTCTCATATAACTATGCGGTGGCATAGTTGTCTCGAGTAGCTTCCTCGTCTATTGCTTGAACCAAGTTGATCCATTTGTTTTCTTCTTCCAAACCTAACATGAAACTTATTCCTTTGCTTGTTGTAATCGATGTTTCGTCCACTGTTGCTTGAACAGGCAATCCCATAGTTTTTTTGACCCACTTCGCTGGCGATCTAGTCATAGTCACTTCATCAACAATCAATGGATCATTGTCCGTACTTACCCTCGTATCTTGAATCACATCATTTATGCATTTATAAAGGTTGTCTTTCAAGCAGATTAATTATCAAGTGAAATACCGAGATTACGTAACAATGCTTGAAGATATCGTACAAGATATGAGGCATAATCTACGTCAATCAAATGAGAATTATGAAGGTTGAATGTATGGCTAGTCTCAATGTAATTTATACTGTTTTTTAAATCTATATTGTATATTCAATGTAGAATTGGGAGTTTTCAATTATTTTTCAGTTAATATTTCTGTAGTAAACCAATTAGAAATTCATTTTTGATTAGGAATTTTCAATTTTTTTCATTATCAAGATTATTGATCATTATCTTAAGTTTAATCGTTATCACTATTTTGCTTTATATAAGAAATATAAAATTAAGGTTTTAGTTGTTTGATTATAAAATTAGTTATAATTTTCTCCCAATATTGAACTTCTTTTAATTTGTCGGTCCTAAATTTGTATTCATTAGATTCAATGATTTTTGAAATCAAAGATCATGAATTCGATATTCTTTGTAAAGCATCAACAAATATTTTATTTCTAAGTTCCTTGGGTTCTTTATGAATTAGTTTGTTTTTAGGCCCTTCTTTTTTCTTCTTATTTATTTATGGTTTCGATGACGTCAGTTACTTGAACAAATTTTGTTCATAAATTCGAGAAAGGGTTATGCTACACTACCAGAAGAATTTTGCCAGAACTCTTCCAGATACTCACAAGTGTTAAATAATATTAAAATATTCTTTATTAAAAATACTATTTTTCCCTTACCTTCTTTATTTGCAACAATATCCTATACTTTTCTATTTTGAATATAAAAATCCCATCTATGATTTAATAGATTAGAATAACTGTTAATATATTATTTAAATTCTTCTTCTAATCTATGGTATTCTTCGGATAATTCATTGATATCTTCTAGTTGAGAATTAATATTTTTTATTTTTTCTAACAATTTTTCTAATAAATTA
>CAIGRP010063004.1:0-10624 GCA_903798385.1 Fraxinus cuspidata | reverse complement strand
AAAATGATTAAAAAATAAAAATTATTTTTAGAATCAACAAAGCCCAACAGCCCAAGGCCCAATCAAAGACTTTTAATATAATGCGTGAGGCGTGCCTCGAACCCCCGACCTCCCACACAAATTCCACACTTTTCACCAGTTGGGCACTTTATTTGAATTAATTATTTCTTTCAATTATTATATTTATTGTATAAATATCTAACATTATGAACAGACATACATTAAGCTCCTGTTTGATTTTGTTAAAAATTAGATTTTTAGCAATTTTTTGATAAAACTAATGAGATGTGTAGTTGAAAAGATAATAAAAATTGTGGAGATATGGTTGAAAATGAGTTTTAAAAACTGGGACGGGCTAAATTGATTGGAGCCTATAAACATATTTTCACTGAAGAGATTCAACTTCAAAAAATCATCAATAAGCAATATTGAGATAAATTATCATTTTCATGTTCACATCTACACTTTTTATCCACATCCAGAACTTCAACTTCAAGCAAAGTCTAAAAAGGATAAGAACTTGACATCAAGGAGGTTAATCGTGTGCCTTAGAGATGCTAAGAGCATCAAAAAGCGCAAGAAGGTCACAAATGAGGTCTAAAAATGTGGTTTCTCCGGTTCGGGTGGCGGATCAGAAAGCCCATATCCTCTGGAGTCCAGTGCAATGGCTCTGAAACCAGCATTTGCCACTGCAATCATCTGGTGGCGCCACGAGTACCATATTTCTGGAAATCCATGTAAGAAAACCACAGCCGGCGATTGTCAACTTCCAATTTCAGCCACGTGAAGTTTTAGCCCGTTCACTTCGACGTATTTGTGCTCTATTTCGTCCATTTACTGTTCACGGAGAAAAATGTTGAACTGATGAGTTCAGAAACTCCACTTTATTTTCTGCTATGCGGTTGTGTGAGATAAACAGTTCATCAGACCGATTTTTTATTCGTACGCAAATTTGGTAACTCATTTACAACTCGATGCAGTAAAGTCACGAAACTTTGATTTACTTGCATTGAATTTGATACTTGAAAATCTTTCGCCCCTATTTGTCTAGATTAAAAATTGGAAAAAAAAAGAATAAATCAAAATTAATAATTAATTTTAACTACACATTTCATGGGTTCATAATTTTTCAACAATAAATTTCATCAAACTTCTATTAAAATCTACTAAGAAATCTTATTTTAATCAACATCAAACAAATGTATAATATGATGAGATTTCTATGCCTTTGTTTGCTCATTTTCCCAAAATTCATTTTTTTCAAAACTCATTTTCAATCATATATTTTTCCAATAAAATAATTTTACACATAAATCTAAAATTTTCAAAACTTTTTAGTGGTACATTCCCTAAAAAAAAAAAAAAATCACTATTTCAAAATCTATTAACCTAAAAAAATGGGGTTCAAACAATTGCTATATATACATCAAACAATAAGCTTATGTTTGATCCCCCTTTTTTCAAAAACTCATTTCCAACCATACATTCTCCCATTAAATTATTTTACACGTAAATT
This sequence comes from Fraxinus cuspidata, assembly GCA_903798385.1. Classification (NCBI taxonomy): domain Eukaryota; kingdom Viridiplantae; phylum Streptophyta; class Magnoliopsida; order Lamiales; family Oleaceae; genus Fraxinus; species Fraxinus cuspidata. The sequence goes on along the minus strand of CAIGRP010063004.1, from coordinate 9,108 downwards.
CAATCATGCATTATCCAACAAAACACTATTTTAAAATGTATTTTGGCCCAAAAATAGAGCTCAAACAGGGGCTAATTCAAATCACTCATCTTAACAAAACAATTTAAAAAATATATGAAATAAAATGCATCTTTACACATTAGTTATTCATTAATGTATAGGTCAACATACAACCTTTTTTTTTTTTGTTGACGTAGGAACCCACAGCCGCTCCCTACCAGCGGAGACCTGACCACCCCAAAGGGACGGAGGCTAGACTACTGTGATGCGCATTAGGTAAACCCCGCTCCTGTGCAGTAGCCCGCAAACCACACAGGAGAAGTAAACCGCATTAGACAAGTCCAGTGCGACGGGGTCGACCGAATTGACGGTAGTTCATAGTAACCAAATTTGTAAATGAATGACCTAATTTTACTAAATTGAAGATGAGTGACTCATGATGCATTTAACCGTACGATATTACTTGAATAAGTGTAAACAATCATGTTACATGTACATCATATTTTACATTATTTTTTATAGTGTACCACTTGACACCATGATATTGAAAAGTTAAAGAAATAAACGATTTTTTCACCAATCAAATCTTGCCAACTTGAATGATGTCAAAAATGATGTGCACTTTTGGTGTACAAATGTCTTTTCCCAAGTGTAAATGATGGTAAAGTTCTTTGTACTTTATTCAATAAAATAATTTTTATTGGTATGATGTCAATGTCGCCCCACTCAACTTGAAGAAAGGTACCATCTTGCTCCATTAGTTTAATTTTTTGGGTTAAAGATGCAGGAGTTTACCTGATTTTGTCACATTCAATTTTTTCTTGCCATAGATAGTATACTAAAATGCCATTGTTGTTCCAATTTGATCAGTAATAACAATTTAGACAAAAATTAGTATCATTTTATATGTTTCAATATAGGAAGTAGATACTTACATTTTAAGAGTTCTACCAACATGATTTATCTTCCGTGATAGAATTTCGATTTCTAGATGAAATAGTTAAACCATTTTACTAAACCTTTTATGATGAAAATTTAGAAATCATTGCAATCCTACATGAGGAACTGGAATTAGTCCAAATTTGAATAATAACTGTTTTTGTTTGGTCACTATTATTTTCAAAATATATTTTTCTCTCTTATTTTTAACCACACAATCTTCAATAAAATAATATTACATGTAAATTCAAAAAAATTTCTATTTGTTAACCACAAATTCTCTATCAAAATACTATTTCAAAATGTATTTTTAAAAAAAATTTGGGCTCAAACAATCTAGCATGTCCAGTGGTGAACTAGAGGATTCCCTCCAATTCTTTGGTGTAATTACTAATTATATTGTATTTAATTTTTATTTTTCAATTTGGATCTAGTGATAGATTAATTATGCCATAAATGTCTGCCAGTTTGACTGATAAAATAAAATAAAGACTCTTAAAATAATAATTTGAATACACGTTATTATCAAAGTTCGAAAATTGGAAAGGGTAAGCAGTGGCACTGGAATCCCTTTTCCCTAATCCATGTTTCACACTTGCTAATTCTCTGTCGCGTATCCAAAATAGATGTTGGTTTCCCCAATCAATGTTTCACACTCTTTAAATTCCCTGTCGTGTAGCCAAAATAGATAAAGCGCGGGAATAATATAATAATTAAGAAAGAAAAAATAGGAAACTAACAAATGTGGAGAAGCACAAAAAGGGGGTATGTATTGTGTCCTTAAAACAGATTTATCAATTCATCTTAAGTGTTTGAGGTTTTATTGATAATATGTCTCATAGGATAAAGCGATGAAACCAATAGAAATTGAGCATTAAAATTCTACACCAACGGAGAATATTATCTTAACACTATTGCTATTTCAAGATTCGTACAATAACTAAAAAACTTCGGGCATACGAAAAAGGGAATATTTCATACCAGAAAATAAAAGTTTCTTCTGAAATGAGGAATATCAACCTCTATAAGGCTGCATGAATGGCAAGTTAATCTCATAAATTAACAAGCCAATGACAATCTATCAAAACAGTCTATTAACCATTGGAGTTAGGTATGAGCGTCAAGTGGGTCGACTCGAGTACTTCAATAATCAAATCACTCATTATATTTTGAGTATTTTATAAATGCAAACATTCGAGTCCACATAATTACTAGAATCAAACCCAAGTTAGAACTATGCTACACATGATATTGTTCTAAAAATCGTGAACTAACAAATTATATTTTCAATATGTAGCATAAGTAAAAAAAAAAAGGAAAAAATATGCTACCAAATACACATTTCGACACTTTATTAATCCACAGCAAATATTCCAACGAATAACACTCAATATATAGCATAATAGCTTTCAATATCTAGCAATAAATTCCACCAAATAGCATCTAATATGTACCAGAGCATGAAACCAAATTACATATCCAAAGAATAAACCAACATAATTACTAGATTCTACAAATGCTTAAAATAATATAAATTCATTCTTTGAAAACAGCATAACTAAAAAATTGTTGATTTTTCGTTCAATCTCATCATTTCCTTTACATTCCATCTGATCATTAGGCCAAGTTGAGTAAATTAGAAAAAAAAATTTAAAAATTATCAAATGGATAAATTCGATTTCAGAGTCAGATATATATGGTTCTAGTTCAATATCTGATAACCGTTTAGGACACGATCATTTATCGATCATGATTCGTAATTTATTAAAATAGGACCGAAACCTCTTGTTCTAGTTGAGGATGTTAAATTCTTATTAAAGTCCTTGTTTGATGCACATTATTTTCAAAAATTATTTTTCTCTCTTCTTTTCAACCGCACATTTTTTAATAAAATAATACTACACGCAAATTCAAAACATTTTCTTATTTTTTAACCACACATTATTTATCAATCTACTATTTTAAAATTCATTTTGCATAAATAAGGTGTATCAAACAAGTATAAAATGTCCATTCCTAACTAGAGTTTCTAGTGTTAAACGAAGTCCGGAGGGCAGTTGGAAATGAATAAATTAAATAGGACAATAAAGGCAAAACATAAACATAAATAAGAAACCAATTTTCGATTTGACATTCGTGTCTGTAGATCACACTCTCACATGAGTTCAATGGCCAGAGTTACTAGTTCAATCTGTGATTTGCACCCTTCATATACGTGCACGTAGAAAAAGCATCTATGTACATTATTACTCCTTCATAAAATGTGGTCATATATATACTAGTTATTGTCTTAACATTTTTTTCTACGTAGGATAAGTTACAATTGCTATCCCTTCAACAATTAAACCACTTCCAATTTGTATATTTTAACTTAAATTTCACATTTACCCGAGCATCATTTGTCCAAGTGAATATAATATTTCGATGTTCCCCCGGATGAGAATAAGAATATACTTCAGAGCCTGTTTGAGAATCGTTATTGTAGAAAAAAGTTTTGAATAGTGAATTTTAAGAGAATGTGTGGTTAAAAAGTATGGAAAAGTTATTGACATACTTGTGGTCCTGTAGCAAACCATTAAATAAAGTAATGAATGCCAAATAGACACTTGGTCTTCTAAAAAAGAAGAAATGGGTCTCAATCAAAATTGTGTCGGAACAATACCACATTTCAAAATCCTCCACACGAACGAAAATTAATAGATACAAAAATAGGTAACATAAATACTTGGTGATAAAAATTAAATGGTCGAAATCTGTATAGGATAGGTAGGCATTACCCTTTTAACCTTACTTGGTGAAAGTATATATATTTACTCACTAGCTGATTAGTAGACACGATATATTTGTGCTGTTATGCTTTTTATGTAAATGATGATACACTTTGCACAAGGTTCTATCTGTAACAATTCGGTTCTCAGTGTTATGTTCATTCATGGTCTTGAATTGAGTTCCACAAAATTCCCTTAGAAGCGGCCTTGCTTCTCTCTCGCATAGGGTGAATTCTTAATTACAAGTAATTGCAATACTCCGCTCGGATTCTGATGCAAAAAAATCATTAAAAGCCTATTTGTTATCGTTTTCCTTACACGCATCATTGTTATTTCATAGGAATAGACATGAGATAACCCCCTCAATAATTAGATAAATATTTACAATCAGGTTTTTCATTTGAACCTAGATCTTGAGATTTCATTTCAACTAGGTTAGATTTACATTTTATCAAGCATTCGTTTAAAGCTTACGTTACATACCTCTTGATGACTTTTTAACCAACTCTTTATTCAATCACTTGGTCAACAAATCCGCAATGTTATCTTTTGACCTCACATAATAAATGGTGATAACTCCACATGAGGGTAGTTGTCTTTTGATATTATATCTACGACGTTTATGTCTAGACTTTCATTGTACGTGTTGCTTTGTGCCTTTCTTATCTCACATTAACCATCACAATATATGAAGATTGATGTCGCATACTTTAGTCATCTTGAAATATTCTCTAAGAAGTTGCGTAATCACTCAATTTCTTTACCATAATTTTCTAGGGCTATAAATTCAAATTCCATAGTGGATCTAACTATCCCTTTATAGGATTTCCATGATATAGTCCACTTTCCAATGTGAACACTAGTTCATTTGTAGAATTTGAGTCTTTTATAGAAGATATCTAGTTAATACATTATATCCTTCAATAATTATCGAATATCTAGTATAGTGAAGTCCATAACTATGAGCATATCTTAAGTGCCCTAGTGCTCATACTATTCATTTCTAGTGGTTAGCTCGTGGATTGCTCTTGTATTTACTCAAATTATTAACTATGTAAGTTATGTCTTGTCTTGTATATTCAGTAGGCACATTAATAATTCTAGAGTACGTGAGAGAAATTGTTGCTTTTTTTATATATATATATAAATGTTGTCTTGTATTTATCCGTTTCTAGACGTGACAAATCATCATTGTTATTTTTCTCAAGAATCTTGTCCACATAATATGACTGACTTATAATGAGTCCATCTAATGTTATCAAAATTTTAATTTCAAATATTACATCAGCTAAATCCATATCTTGCACCTTGAATTTAACACGTCTTCAGTAAATTTAAGCATCTTATTGTTGCTACGAACAAAAAAGTATGTCAACTTAAAGGCATAAGATAACATAGTCATTCTCGGTGTCTTGACATAAACATATTTATCGCACTCATTGATTTTATATCCATATTCTATCATGATATTGTTAAACTTTTCATGCAATTGTTTTGGTGTTTGTTTCAAGTCACACAATGAATTCACCAATTTATAAACTTTATTTTCCTAATGGTGAAGAAATATCCCCAGGTTGTTCCATTTGATTTCTTTTTTCTAAATCTCCATTCAGAATAGCAGATTAACATTCGTTCGGTGTGCTTTAGTTTTTAATAGAGCTCCATGTTTAAGATTCTTCATAACAGACGTTATTCTCATGACTAAAGAATATGTATCAAAGTTATCAAGGTATTCCTATTGCCACTAATATTTTATCAATAGTCTAACCTTATATTTCTGGATAGTTTCATTTGCTTTCACTTTTTCCTCTTGAAAATATTTTGTAACCCACTAGTTTGCATCCCAAAAGAAGATCCACTAGTTTCATTTATGATTTTGTAAAATGGAATTTGTTTCACTTTTAATGTCATCTTTCCAATTAGGTTCCTTTGAAGAGTTCGCAGTTTTTTGAAAGTTTTGAGACTCATTTTCTAGCATAAAAAGTCAAAAAATAGGGCCAAAATTTTACTTCAACCTCAATTTCCTCCTTTAGTTCTTGGTCCTGATTATTTTAAACTATAATATCATGTGTCGATTTAGAGGAGCTTTCTTTCTCTTTTGATCTATGCAGAAATACATATTTAAAGAACGAAAGCATTTCTCAATTCTATTGTTGTGTTTTTATGTATGTCCCAATTTTAGATTTATGCATAAGAAACCAATGACCACTATTATTATTTGCATAGTCAATGAAGAGCAATCCACGATTTTCGGGTAATTTACTATCAATACAAGTTTCTCCACATGTTCTGTGGTACCTTAGAACTTTTTAAAATTAAATTCATCATTTCTTTTAAAAGTACGATTTTTCATTCAACAAAATAATTTTATTGGATTGAATAAACTGATGTGGTTACACGTGTAATCCCGTGTTGTACATAGAATCTAGCGAATGATACTTCATATTCACTGACTCAATCACTTATTAACAACTTATTTTTTTATTGAAATGATTTTCAACTTCATTCTAATAGAGAATAATTTTTTTTTTATATTTTTGTCCTTGCTTTTAAATAGACACACATAACAATATTATGTGATACCATCGAATAAAAGTAATAAAGTGCTTGTTACTACCTCTTAATTATACAAATTTTAAATCACATACATCACTATGTATTAAATTAAGTGGTTCTGTATTTTTTTTAATAGATTGAAATGATGATCTTGTCGATTTTGGCTCAATATAATCTCATATTTATATTTAAAATCAATATGAAAAATCGTAAAAAATCAGAATTTACATGTCTTAATCTATCATGTCACGAATNAATTTACATGTCTTAATCTATCATGTCACGAATTAAAAACCCAAAAAAGTAAGTAGAAGAATTAATGTCATCCATTATTGAGTTAAAATTATAGCATTAAGCTTAAACAACCCATCAGATACATAACATCTGCTAACTGACATTCACCCTTAGACAATATGACTTTGTCTAACTCAAAGATGATACGAAATCATGCTTTTCAGAAATGACATGGACACTATGTTATTGCGAATTTCCAGCACATATAATACATTGTTAAAAATCAACTCTTTCCTATAAGTCACATTTAGATCCACCTTACCTTGACCTTTTGCTCTCAAATGTTACTGAGTTTTCCAAGAACAATTTCACTCTACTCTCTTTTACTTTATTGAACACTTCTTTATCAGAAAAAACATGTCGAGCAGCATTGGTGCCAATCTACAAATCTTTTGGTTTGAACCCACCAAATTCACTTTAGAAATTACGACAACATGACTCATTGTAGACATATCTTGTGCCATTTAGTGTACCATATATTTTTTCCTTTTTATTGCTTTTCTTTGAAAATCTGTACTCCGAAGATTTATGGTCTACTTAACCATAGCTGTAGTACTTTCCTTGAAATATCTTCTTGGAAACTCCACCTTTCGGTCTCACTTTGCCACCAAGCAGCCCGTTCTTGTAAGTATTAGAGGTTTGAACATACTCCACAACGTTTGCTTGAGTCAAAATTGGATTGAACCCCTTCTTTTTAGAACTTCCGTTGACTTCAATTCGAAGTCTAACATGTAGTTTTTCAATGTTCATGTTCTTTCGCACGTACTTAATGTAATTCTCGAAATCTTTCTACGCTAGAGATAGCTTCTCAATTATAGCTGCCACACGGAAAAGTTTCACTCAATATCATTATGTTGGCATGAATCACGAGTAAAATTATTTGAAGTTCCTTACTTGACTGATTGCAGTTTTGAAAATTCACCATTTTATAACCTAGGAAGCAGCTGATAGTAATATTCTAAGCCACAACATCGCCAATTTTATATTTTTGATCTAAAGACTCCCACAATTTCTTAGATTTTTACATCGTACTATACACATTGTATAATAAATAAGCCAAATTATTCTTGAAATAGTTGCACACACATGAAATCTGAATGTTTCTAGACATCAAGGGGGGTGTATTTAATTGAGACTTTTGAAGATTTTGATGGACTTTTTTTAAGTGATGACTTTTGTGGATTTCGTGAATTTTTTAAAAATTTGTATGAAATTAGTGGAAGTTTTTTATTAGATTTATAAACTTTCATTTTTAAACTTTTAGAGACTTTTATAAAATTTAAAAGACTTTTTAAAACTTTAATTTGAGATGTAATTTATATGGATCTTGTGAAATTATCATATACGAGGTAGTTATTCTTTCAATTCCCATTCTCCTTCCTTTTTTCCCCCATATAATAATAAAAATTTTTTTTTTAAAAATTTAAGATCTTAAATAAATAATAATAATACATATTAAAAATAAATTTAATATTCAGTATTATTAGTATAATATATTTTTGAAGAAAAAAATTATATATTTAAATTTAATTATAAATTAGTCTATATAAAATTTTATGATTTAATTAAAAATAGATATTTTTAAGAAAAAATGAATGAAAAAAGAAAAAAAAAGTTATAAGAACACAATTTAATTTTTTTCTAGAATATATATATAAACAATAAGAGAGAGAAAAATAAAAATAGAAACAATCAATAGAAAAAATAAATTTTAATCATAACTCTAAAGTTCATAGAATGAAAACGGAAAGAGAAATATGAAAAATACATATTTTTTTTTCTTTTACTTTTTTTTGTGAAAGTCTCCCAAAATCTTGTGATTAATGAGAGACAAATTCTGAGATTTTCTTTTAGTACTTTCTGCTTACAAGTTAGTACCATAGAGACTTTTATAAAAGTCTCTTAAAGTCTTTAAAATTTGAATACCCCNGGAAAGAGAAATATGAAAAATACATATTTTTTTTTCTTTTACTTTTTTTTGTGAAAGTCTCCCAAAATCTTGTGATTAATGAGAGACAAATTCTGAGATTTTCTTTTAGTACTTTCTGCTTAAAAGTTAGTACCATAGAAACTTATATAAAAGTCTCTTAAAGTTTTTAAAATTTGAATACCCCAAAACTTATAGAGACTTCTAAAAAATTTTAATTGAATACACCAAAACTTTTAGAGACTTTTTTAAAATTTATAAAAGTCTCAATTGAATATATCAATATTTTTAGAAAGTTTCCAAAAGTCTACATTGAATACCTTTAAACTTTTTAAATCCTAAAAAGTAATTAAAAGTCTCAATTGAATACACCCCTTAAGTTTGCAAATAGCTTATATATCTCCTTCACCCTCTTTAAATTTCGGAACATCCTTAGTTAAGAATCTTTTGAGATTTAAAGTGGGTAATTAAAACAACATTTTTTTGTTGCCATCCTTTAAGATTCAACCTATTGTTTTTTTTTTTCAAGTTTTCTTATGATTAACTAGAATCATTACCAATCGACTTCTGTTGTAGGCTCCACGAATGGTGAATTATTCTCACCCATTAACAAGCTAGTTATAA
>CAIGRP010063002.1:0-17026 GCA_903798385.1 Fraxinus cuspidata | reverse complement strand
TTTTATGATTTTTAATGTCCAAACCGACCAACCCGATCGAAACTTGGGTTGGAACACATAAATGGGTTGTGTTAATTTGATTTTTTATCAAACTAACCATATTGGGTTGGGTTTGGGTTGGGTTTAGGTTGGGTAAAAAATCGACCCAACACAACCTACGCCCACCTCTAATGATTCCTATACAAGGGAGTGGCGACTTTGTGGGCTTTGAGGATTCACTATTTATAGCGTCCAAGCGTCCATTTTTGAGTTAAATGTTTTAATTTGATGTCACCTTTACTTTCTTTGCACCCATCTAAATTTTACAAATTTACACTCCATCGCTAGCCCACTAAATTCTATCTACATAGTTCGCCTAAGTGGAAGACGGCTATCATATCTGGCCGTTAAATAAAGCAAACGGGAGAATGAATTGTCCAGTCACATGATTCACACACGCGTCATCCAATTTCAATATTTTATGATTTTTAATGTCCAACCCGACCCGATCGAAAGTTGGGTTGGGTTGGAACACATAAATGGGCTGGGTTGGTTTGAGTTTTTATCAAACCGACCATATTGGGTTGGGTTTAGGTTGGGTAAAAAATCGACCCAACACAACCTACGCCCACCCCTAATGATTCCTATACAAGGGAGTGGCGACTTTGTGGGCTTTGAGGATTCACTATTTATAGTGTCCAAGCGTCCATTTTTGAGTTAAATGTTTTAACGGTCAAACTTTTGATGTCACCTTTACTTTCTTTGCACCCATCTAAATTTTACAAATTTACACTCCATCGCTAGCCCACTAAATTCTATCTACATAGTTCGCCTCAGTGGAAGACGGCTTTCATATCTGGCCGTTAAATAAAGCAAACGGGAGAATGAATTGTCCAGTCACATGATTCAAACACGCGTCATCCAATTTCAATATTGAAGTCACGATTTAGGAATCCTATTTTCTCCAAAAACGCTCGATCTCCATCAGCTTCAAAGGTGAAATCCTTCAAACTCCACTGAACCCTAATCCCCAAAATCAAACTCCAGTGAAATTGAAGCACCGCAAGGGCCATTGTTGAATCAGTTGAATGGAGAGAACAAGCAGAGGTAATTCGGAAATTTTTTCCCTTTTTTGCATTTTTATCACTAACTTTGTAGTGCAAATTGATCTTGTTGTTCTGGCTAAGATGTTGTCCGAGGTTCCCATTTTTCATACTTAAGGGCAACCATTGTTGTTGTTCATGGCTCCAATTTTCCATATCTTTAATTTTTACCTTTCAAGCATTGTTCTTTGATTTTTGGAGTTCACTAGTGCAGACCTTCAATACCATGCCCTAATGCCAGTTCACTGTTGTATTCTACCATGCTCTAATGCCATTAACATCACTCATGCAGTCTTTTGTTTTTTATATCATAGGGCTTGCTGCCTACTGGCTGCAGTTTAATTTTTACAACACAATAAGTCATTAATAGATGCTTTACATTTTATGTTTTGTAGGAAAGAACAAAGGAATTTGACACGGTTGCGGAGAAGCAAGCCACCAATTGTGGGTATACCCAAAGAAGCAGCAATGTCCAGATTTTGCCGAATGCATCATGAAATGGATGGAATTAGAAAGGACGAAAAACATAGGTCGGTTATTCTTTTGTTGCACTAGAGATTGTGGGTTTTTCGAATGGAGCAAAATCCCACCCCACAAACGTAAGCCATTACAAGATGAATGTTGATCTGTTGTGTTAAAGACGAACAAAAGGGCGGTCCAACTGAAGATTCTAGTTTGTTCAAGATTGTGGCTGAAATTACGGAACAACGAGACGTCGAGAGATTTCTCAAAATAAGCTTCTGCAAGGGTAAAGAAGATACGGAGGACAGTGGAAAATAAAGGAGAAGGGATTTGTAAACGTATTCTACCTATTGTTGACAACGAGATGAGAAGAACTAGATTTTAATTTCGTGTTTATGTACTGATAACTAAACTTTTCATGCCTTTACTTTCATGTTTATTGGTGTTGTTAAACTGGAGACAATTTGCAGTACTTGATGTTTGATGTTGTGATGATGTTAAACTGTGTTCGATTTTATCTAGTATCGTGTATGTGTTCGTATATGGTTTATACACCAACACAAATACCATCTATAATTCATCAAATTATTCATTGAATGCAAATTCCAAGTCAAGAAAAGCCGATATTGAATGCAATCACGCAACTTCAAGAACTGACATTTACTTCATTTCACAAAAAAAAAAAAATTGCCGAACTTTAGTTCAGTTCAATGAAACCAGCAGCAATACCATATTCATTTTTTACATTGTACATTGCACATCCAAAAAAAAAAAATCACATCAGCAACAATACCAGCACAACATTAAACTACTTTCACAAAAAATTCATTAGCAAATACCAGCAGCAAACATGTTCATGCGGCCTTCAAAAACTAGCACAAAAACTTAGTAAAATTATGTTTCCCAACACATATTCACATCAATTGAAACATTGCACAAAACTTACATCAAAGCATTGCACAAAAATCATCATCAACACTAGCACATATTCACACCAAACACTACACAAAAACAAGTTGCTGCCTTCAACTTCTATATGTCGCAGCACGCCCCATAGAAGTTGCTCTTGTTGGTCCACCTCCTGAAGCCTAATTCACAAAGTCATGTGTGGAGTTACCAACAAAGTTTTGAAGTTGGATTTGCTCAGTCCAAACGTGTGTGTTTAATGATGCTCCACCATTAGTAGGAAATGTCGCAGTAGGCCCATCACTCGCAATAGAAACACATTGCTGGTCGGTGCCTGGAGTAGGCATGAATTGAAAACCATAAACTTCCTAGAGTGCTTAGCTCGAACCAGCACCTTTCCCTAGGTCAAGAATCAGTTTTCACTATTCATGAAAATGAATCACAGACTTATCTAAATAAAAAATTACACACGTGCCTACATAATATTATAAGTATTAACATGTCTCGTTATGTCCCCTAACGCATGCCTTCCAGTATCAACTAGTTCCAACTATCCTTGGTACCAATCCTATAAATGGAAAGGAATTAATCATGTGTTATTTCATTTAAAATGAACAATAAGCATTTTATCATGTACATAGGCAAAGGGTGCATCAGGATTTGAGTGATATCTTTTATTGTGATCATGTAATCCACCTCATGTCATCTCTACCCTTCCTTTTCTCCTAACATGAGATTTCTCTTCTCAGTGTGCGATAACATCTTCATCCGCTTGTCTCATCCTTTTCTTTTGCTTTCTTCACATTTGTGAAATAGTCCATTTTGGTGGCATGATGGGAATAGTGTTAAGATGGGGCCACAGTCGTATCCCATTAATTAGATTCATAATGTTACCATAGCATCTCATATACATTTCTAGTGTGTAACTGTTGTCCACATACTCCTCAGAATCATTTCTACACTATCAGATAACGGCAACGGCGTGACTACATGGTATTCGTGTTAAGTCCCACATCCTACATGCACAACTTCGTTCTTTAAAGTCAATGGCATATATCCTTTACCTGCATTTCACCTGCCATCTAGGCTCCCTTAAAATTTGAAACGTACATTCATTTGACATCTTAGTAATCTTAGCAAGCTTTTTTCTAAATTTTGGACACTATCGCCCTCCACACTTCATCATCTTACTTCGACGCTTCTCAATCCTAGTCATAAACTCCAACTACATATCGGCCAGCATTGTTATAAACAACTTTTTCCTATCATCAATTAACATCTTATTAAAGACTTCGCACAAGTTTTTCAATAAAATATCAGTTTTGAATGTGTCCTGAAGTGAGATTTACTCTACTCGGACGGATGCCTCTCACTCATCCAGTTATAAGCACCTTCACTAACTTAGCGGATTTGTTGCATCCACTGTCTGTAATCAGGTATTGTAGTTGACTTAGCAACACGCCATAGTAAGTCTTTCAAAGTTTTTCCCTTATATCCTTTATCGAAAAAAGTTTGTGTAAATGTGTCAGACACAAAAATTATGCTCTGTCTCTGAAAATAACTCGTCAATAACATTACTTAAGCCCTTTTGCTAATTTGTCATCACCATCCACTCTCTTCCAATCCCCATCTGAATATCCTCGACCAAATATTACAAAAACCATCTCCACGTAATCGTGTTCTCTTTCTGGACAACCGTATAAGCAATTGGATAGATGCAATCATTTGCATATAGGCCGACTATAGTGAGCAATATACCATCCCTAAACACTTCAAAGATGGCAATCGTCTACTCCAATGATTTGAGTAACGGGCCTCGAACTTTACCCTAGGCCTCGAAATGTCCACATCGGATTAAGTAACGGGCATCGGACTTTACCTCAGGGCCTCGAAATTTACCCTAAGGCCTCGTATTCCATAGATGATGCTTCAGCATAAGTGGGCCTCGCCATTTCGTTTGGGCCTCAGATGTCTTTTTATACATGAGTTTCGGTGGGTCAGATTGTTCACGTGGAAACTAAGTGACGAAACATAACAAGCATATTTGTTCTTTTAACACATTTTATACGATTGCCTTAATTGAGAAATGTTCAATATCATATCACTAATATTATACATCTTTAGCATCGGGTTAACAAATAATTCAATGAGTTATTCTAGAGGTAGAGAGAACTTTTTCTCAAGCAATGAATAAAGTTCAGGATAGTCCTTAAATTTTTAGAACCTTAGGCTTCTATATATACTTTATAAGTTTATCTATATAATAGTTATTGGCACGTGTGATGCACGCTGCATTTTTGTAATGAAGTATTTAATTGTTTTTTGATTGTTCTTTTTCATGTTATTTTTATTTTATAATCTAGAGATATGTTTCTAGTATTGATTGTGGTAAGAAAAAGTTTTTATGTAGTGAATTAGGCAATATGAAATTGTAAAGAGCATAAATGACATGGGGGTTTCAATGGGCTGAACTGTAGTACTACATATGATTTCACAATGAAAAACCTATGTTGAAGATAAACAAGTTATCACAGAACTTAACATATTCAGTATACATGTACACATCACTGATTTTAACATGTTGAGCAGCATGTGTAATTAATTACTACAAAAGTTGCACATTTCAAATACATTAACCTTTTTTGTTTATTACAGGTGAATATAGGTTCATAACAAAAGCGTCATCAAAAGTTTGTCGCTTGCATCATCGCGTTGATCTTCAAAATAGGAAATATCCATGAGTGAAAATTTCTATTTTTTTTTTTTTTTTGTTATGGTTTGATCACCATCCTTTTTATTTTTTTTTTCCTTGTTTGGAGCAGCTGTATCTAGTGATTAAAAAAGTGATATTTTTGCTGTTGGTGCTGGAAGAGAGCCTTCATTAAACAAATAGGAAGAATGGTCATTCATAATCATGAAAAGAACCTAGTTATGCCCAATCTAGAACAAGATTAACAGAAGTTGCTTAAAAATAGCAATTCTTGATTATCATACCATTACATTTGAAGTTGAGAGAAAACAGTGTGCCAGACTGCCAATGTTCTTTTTACCTGTTTCCTGGATTGTAAACCACTTCCCTTTCACCATAGTATCAGTAGTTTCATCTCCCAAAATTTCTTGGGCATCTGCAAATGCAGCTTCACTCTCTTCATCTAACTGCCTCATTAATCCAAAATTTTGAGTGTTTGTACATTCACCTTGTTGATCCTATCACAAAACTTTGAAGAAGGAACATCTTCTAGATGCATCTCGCTTATCATAATTTTTAAAAGGGGCAATGCTGGATACTTGGATCCAAGTAAATTAGTGCTTCCTTGAACTAAATCCTGATCATTTCGTAGAACAAGAAAAAGAAGGTTGGACTCTGATTTGAATAGTAATTATGTAGAACTGAGTAGAGATGGAACTTTGGCTATGAAATTGAAATCTGAAACGATTCCATCCAAATTTAATTGATGCATCATGATTTTTAGTTCCATATACAACTAGATGTCACCAAATGACTTTTTAAGTTCTAATTATTCAATGACACGGAACTTGCTGTAAACATGTCATATGAGGAATTATTCAATTATCATGCATATATACCTCAGTGACAGATTGAGTTAAATAACAGAACTCTCTATGTTAAAATTATTAAAAACATTTGATTATCATTTTAGCAAATTAGTTGACCATTTTGAGTAAGAACGTGAAAACGAAAGAAACATTTCCAAAAAGATTAAAAAGATAAAGAAAAATGAAAAGACATTTTGCAAAGGAATGAACAACTATAAAAAAATTATCAATACGTATCTAGATGGCTGGTTGAACCGGGCATAACATAAGGCAGAAGTACAAAAGATGGAAAGAAAGACCTCAAGTTGGATTATCCAAAAGATCAAAAGAATCCAATTGTGTTGCAACCAAATTAGAAGCAACATATCAAAAACCTAAATTAATTCAATCGAAGGGATGCAGGTAAAGAGGTGCATCCTCCACATACTTACATATACATTGACGTATAATCATAGATTTAAACTCTTTTGGAACTCAAATTGGACGTGCTTTTGACTATTTTCTTGCTCTTATAAATAGAGAACTAGTGCTACATATTGAAAAAACCTCGATTGCCTCTTCATATACAATAATACCATCAAATTCATCAAGAACGAATGGCTAATTCATCACTTTTAAGAGAGGAGTGCAAGCCCTAACAATGAATTGAAAATTAATTACATCAAGATTTTGAAAATTTCAATTTTGGAATTGAAAATCAACATCTTTTGCTTTCTATCATAATTCGAGTGATATTTTTCTATTATTATTTTTTTAATTTTTATATTAACATGCTAGACTAGATCTGTTTTTGTATTGAATGAAAATGAACCATGTTGTATATTTGTTTTAATTCAAGATTAGTAGTTTAGTGTATTTCTTGCGTTTCTTGATTAATTTTGTATGCTCGTTGAATTATTTAATTGATTGGTCACCAATTAGATAATTAGTTGCTTGTTGTGGTATTAGAACAAGGCAAAATTAACATATGTGCAATAGATGCTAAGAATAACATTTATCACATGTGCAATCATATAGATAATCTAAACTTTAATGCATTATAATCATTCAAATTCGGGTTAAGAAAATATTGGGATCGTGCTTAGAATATATTTAATTTGTCTTGGAAAAGAAAATTATATATCATAACTTAATCGATTGTCAAGAACGCATGAACGTGACTAGATTACAAAATCAAGAATTGAAATAGATAGCAATAGGCGGATTCAAGATCCAATACAATCATCTATAAATTGATAATAAAAAAAAATACACACACACACACACACATTTTTACATCTTTCTTAGATTAATTTAACATAAAATAAAATCAAACTCTCTTTTGTTTACATAATTCGAATCTCATAAAAAGATAGTAAAGTTGAATTAAATTTATTTCCCATGAGACGATAATTATTAACTCATCAATTCTATTACTTCTCAACTATTTCGTAGACTTACGGATTTCACAAGAAGATAAATGTCCAATTGAAATCTTCCTACGGGGACTTTTGACCCAAACAACCCAAGCTTAACTCAGAATGGGCGTTCCAATCTTATAGTCTCCATTTGTTTCAACTAAAAATTTGAATTAATATTAAAATAAAATTCATTAATTAATTTTAGCCACACATTTTGTTGGACCCATAACTTTTCAACCGATATTCCATCAATTTTTATCAAAATATAATAAAAATTTAATTTTTATTTTAATCAAACAGGGGCATAACATGAATTGTTAACAATGAAAAAGACAACATCTCCGAAATATTTTTCAAACGTAAGATTATCTATATTTTAGAGAGTCAATTCTAGAAATAATGTTCTAATAGACTTTATATTTAAAATATTTAAAATAGAAAGTAGGTTTGACTCTAAAAAATTGAAGTCAAACCTTACTCTTCATTTGTACTTTATAATGATCGCATTCAATAAATTGCAAATTTCAATGCCCATTTCTTGACTTATTCTAACCCTCGATCTTTGAATTTATTGGCCATTAACATTTAAAGATATATATACGAATTGAAAAAAGAGAGAAAACAATAAATCAAAATAAAGAGCTTGTAGGAGTGTACAAAAATTTCGCTTTTCAAATTAAAAAATATTCTCTATTACACAAAAAAAAAAAATCTTTAAAACTGAAGAGGTTGTTAAGAGTTCACAACATAGAAATTAAGAAAATTTAATTTTTTTTAAATAAATGTTACATCTCTGTGAAAATTATAACGATGTTGTCACAATATTTTAAATTGAAAAAATAAGATGTCTGTTTTCTAATTGATGGAACTAAAATTTACAGTACTTTTGAGAGTTTTCTAATATTATAAAATTGGGCTCGAGGCGATGAGGTTATATTCACCACCTCATCCACCTTCAGTTTCGAGGTGTTGAGAGCAAAGTCCAACGCCTCATGATCCAAGGCCATGTAACTTCTAATGGACTTTTCACTTCGCCTCATGATCCAAGGCGTTGGCAATGTTTTATGGAGATTTGTGGCACTGCACACTACTAGAATGAGATTGTTTTAAGTTTTCTTTGAAGGAAAAGGCAAGAGGATGGTTACAATCTCTACAGTCAACAAGTGTCACTAGTTGGCCGAAAAGTTTCTTGCTAAATTCTTTGTGAATTACTTTTCCCTTGAAACTACTTCAAGCCAAAAGAACAGCTTAGGAGAAATGAAGGTGTAATTCACCGTTCAATAATTGAGAAATAGAAATTCCTCGTGCAATAATTGACTAATCTTAAGCTTTTAGTCACATCCCATGTATTTAAAGTTGCTTGAGCGATTTCATATTTTTGTCTAAATTATATAATTATAAATCTAAAATTTTTAAAATTTTAATTTGTTAGTTCCCTTGGTATACTTTATTTTGACTTTAGTAACAAATTTCAAGCGTTGTAAATTGGGTTATAATCATAACTAATTTAAATTAAAATAAACTTTTTAATTTTTTATTAATCTTTGATTGTTCAATCTCGTTAGTCATTATTTTTAAATTTTTATTTAGATACATTTGTGTGTTCGTTAATATAACGTAATTTTAATTTAGTCATGAAATTGTGCTGCTAATTAACTACAAATGTTACGAAAATGAAACCTGAGAGGGGTTGGGTGGGGTGGAGTGGAGTGGGGGAGCAAAATAAATTAATCGAAATACAAAGGTTCTTAAAGAGTCAAGAAAAGAAATGGGTAATTATATTACCATTACAAAATTTGTTTACCACACCACAATTTAAATATATGTTTTATTTACTTAAATAACCCTAAGTAAGATTACATAAATAGACATTCTTTTAAATATTTTTTAAAACTAATTTTTTATTTTGTTTCCACCACAAACATGAAACTTATCTCTTTTTTCTGTAACTTTTTTCTTCACCGTGGGCATGCTTTTCTTTTCCCTCAGTACACTCGTTTTTTTTTTGTGTTAATTATGGTGGATTGTTTTTTATTTTTTTACTGATTTTGTGATGTATGTAAAACTTGATGATTGTAAGTAATTAATAAAATTAACTCGCTATGGATATGGGTTGGGTTAGGTTGGATTGGGTGGAATGGGGTAAATATATGTTGGCAGAATTAGAAATTGGGTGAGGGTGGTGGAGGGGTGTTTACTGTGGGTGGGGTTGGTATTTCATTTGATATAATTAGAAAGGGGCGTTTACTTGTGAAGTGGAAGAAGTTTTTGACTTTTTCTAGGCAAGATTAATGGGGGGATTCGGGACTAATTGGTCATGGTGGGTCGAAAAGTTTTTCCCCAGCCCATTTTTTTTTCAAGTAGAAAAAATAAATTTCTTGTGTAATTTTATTTTTTTAATGTATTAGCCTGGTCTAAAATTCGGTCCTGGATCCGCCCTTGGTTTGAATGCTGATGGGGTGGGGAAGGATAATGGAAGCAAGGTAAAATTGAGAAGGGATGTACACCATAATATTTTAAGTTTTAATTTAATTAGGGCTATGATTGTAAAAATAATGTGGGGTATTTTTAAATATATAATTTATTTGAGATATTATTATAATGTGGTGTAATAAATAATATTTGTAGTTACAATATAATTATCCAAAAGAAATTTATGTTTTCGAGGGTATTTATTAAATGTATTTTTATTTTTTCAGTAAACAAAAACAAATTGTCAATTTTTTTGACTCTATTCTTGAAATGAAATCAACACCAAACGGAGCATAAAGATGTTAGAATAATCTTTTGTAAAGGAAAAAACCATTGCCATTCTTCTTTGATTTACAGTGAACTATCAATATGAGAATATAGACTTAAAACGAGAATGAACAGTTTAAAATGGGCCCACATGGGGATGCGGCGAAAGCCCGCGTCCGTCGAATATTTGTCATATTCATAATGATTTCTCCATTATGTGCTTACGTGGATCTCACCGCTGATGTTTGTGGGTGACGTGTACCGCATGCTCTTTGATTTGACATGTACAACGTGAAGAAATATGTACATTTTTTAAATTTATTTTTCATCAAAAGTGTGTTACGAGTAGACGAGGACTGAACTTGAATACAACTTTTTTTTATTGTTATACTCATTTTTTATCATATATTTACACAAGAAAATATTTCACATTTTTTTTTTCACTTTTTAGTAATTCATTTTTTAAAAAATCACTATTCAAAACTCCAATTTTTTTAAAATAAGGGTCAAACTTCTATTAAGTTTTTCGAAAATTCCATTTTTTTATTAAAAAATGTTATTAAATTCTCGTCATACTGCACAAATATTAGAATATTTAACATTCTTGACAAATTAGATTAAATTAATAATGGTTTCTAGTTCACTCAAACAATAAATCCTACATTCTTGATAATTTCATCAATTTTGTCTAGACGAAAAATATATTTTAGCGTGGTAAAAAAGTAGAGTACCAATTTTGTATCTCACCCCACACTAACTTCTTATAAATATTAATTAATAATAATGATATTTAGCATTAGTATCGTCTTGACTGGTATTGTAGTATCAGTGTACTAGATAACATTATTTATTGAATAATCCATAAACCTTCACTTCACTATATATGACTAAAAAGTTTTCAAAAATAAACAAATAAATAAATATCGTGTTCACTTTCTTATTTCATAACAAAATTCTATTATTTTTCATGCTCAAATAAATAAAATGGCGACAATTTTATCTTTAACTAGTTAGAGTTGAAAGTGCATCACACGTTATTCTAATACTTTATAAGCGATGTAAATATGATATTTGATACCAATTTGTTAGGATGATTTGATGAATCTTAAATGAATTAACGAAAATAAAATTTAAGATAAAAATTTAAGAGAATAAAATTATACTCTCGAAACTCAATTTCTATAATTCAAACTTTTTTGTGATGATGAAATATCACAAATAAGTAACATCTTTATACTATATCTGGTACATAAGAATTAAGGATTAATAGCAAAAAAAAACCTACTAAAAACGTTTCCAATTACAATATACTCCATGCCTATTGAAAATCGCAGAAAACCCTTATATTTAAAACATTTTGTGCGAAAAACTTTCATTCTGTTATCTTCCGTCAGATTTATCGTTAAAAACAGTAAAAATGCCAAAACTAAAAAGAAATAATTACAATTTCAATATTCAAATTTTTTTTTTAAAGATGAAATTCAAATTTTTTTATATGTACCACCTCATCCCAAATTTTTGAAACATTATTTTCCAACTTCCAGCTTTAGTAGAAAAAAATGGTTCCATTCAACAAGGTCCAATAAAGAAATGGTCAGTCACTCCCCTCACATGGGAGGCCAACGGACAATTAAATAATCCGTGGGCCCCCTTATGAGGGGGGAGTGTAAACCTCCGTGTGCATGTAGCTGCTATTACGTCCTCCACCACCACTAAACGATTGTGGTGACTGCATCTGGACCACCTCGTTTTCCTCCAAGGGCATGTTAGTGAACAAGTCCGCAATGATAATAATCGGTCCTGAAGCAACCAAAGCACCAACAACATTTCCTCCAACAACTTGACGTTGTCTACCTAACAAATATATCGAAAATGTCTGGTGGGCCTCACCGAACAATCGACGAGAGACAACCGCAATCAATGGCTGGACGGAGGAGGGAGTTTTTAACTAGTGAAGAATTAGAAATTTTCTCTTCATATTTTTGGCACTTCTTCCTTGAAAATTTATGACTGTGACTGTTCATCTTCTTCTTGTTGGTGGGTATTTTTCAAATATTTAATGGAGGAGGGTGTTTGGATTGAAAATGGAAGAAATAGTTGATTTTGGGTTGGGCATGGACGATAAGAGGAGGGTTTGAGGTGGGATGTGGTGGGGGCTGGGAGTGGGAGTGGGATGGAAGATAAGTTTTAAATGTTTAAGAATATGGGTGGTACAAATAAAAAATTTTGGTGTAATTTGCAAAAAAAATAAAAAAAATAAAAGAGTTTAGGATCGCAATTGTAATTATTCATTTTTATTTTTTGCAATCTTTACTGTTTTTTAATGGTTAAACTAACAGAATTGAACAATATGGAGATTTTTTGCACAAAATGTTTCAAACAGAGGGTTTTCTACTATTTCCAATACGTATGAGGTATATAGCAATTGAAAATATTTATAGAGAGTTTTCTGCTATTAATCACAAGAATTAATTGCTAAAACATGAATTTAAACACTTGCTAAGTTTCGAGATACATGAATAGAAATTATTAAACTATTTGTATACACAAAGTATACACATTGATTAACACCTCCTATGTATTAAAATTTGACAGATAATTGGAAAATGTGTTGTTAAGATCAATGTAACAAAATCTGTCAACTTACATGAGTGTCAATCGTAACGTGATATTTAATATATTATAGATAACTATGATGATACTATTTTTTAACATCTTCCCATCGTAGAAGGTATAGATCAAGCTGATAGAAGACCCAAATTAAACTCATGAACTTGAAATATGACATAAGTGATCAGACGTGTAATTGCTATCGAGCTAGACATATTTACATCACGTTGAAATAGGTAAGACATAAATACAAAGGGACATCAGTTGCTAAGTAATATCACAACTCAATTATTTTTTTTATAATTTCTTTTTGCTTATTATTCTAACTTACTTTAATTAGGCAGAAAGTACCCATTACAAGATCTTCAAGAAAAGTCAAATTTCAGAAATCAAAACTCAGATCATTACATTTTCTATTCACTGAGTACCAAAAAGCTAGTCCAAAAAACTCAACAAGAAAATAAAAATGCAAAATTTCAGTTGGCTGATTATGCAAAAAGGTTGAGAAGTTTTGGCACTTTGCTACCAACTCCTTTAATCCCATCTTCATCCCCTTCAAATGCCGGCGATAATTCCGATAGTCCGGAACCAAACGATGCCGACTTCTCCATCATCGGGCAGTTATTCCAGGCAACGGGGCCAATCCTGAGTTCCGGTGGCGGAGCTTCACTGATGACGACGCTGCTCGGTCCATGCATGAAGCGGTTGGGCTTTGAAATTTGGTTTTTATTGCTAATCCACCATGCGCCAGTGCCAAATACCCCAGATGCTTCAGCGGAGTTTGGCGGCAGAACTCCAATGGGAATCGGCCGGAGAGTTCCACCGGCGAGCACTGTCTCCACCGCCGCCTGGCAGATGTGCCAGTTGCCGGTGGATAAAAGCCCCACCGCTCCATTAACAGGATTCACTGTCCGTCCACACGCCTCAAACAGCAATGATTGAAACAAAACTATACCCAAAAATTCAAAAACAAAATTAAAATAAGTAGAATGAAAATAATCACTCATTTGGATGTGGGTTTTTTATTTATTGAGATTTACCTGATCTTTTACTTTCTGGGACGGAAGAAATGAAGGCCATGAGATCGCTCCGGCCAAAGAACTTGGAAACAAAAAGGGTGGCATTTGCTTGGGCTTGAGGGGTTTGGATCCAATCCAAACATGGCCTTAAGATACAATGTTCACTGCATCCTCTTCTCAACACTCTGCAGCCATTGCAGCTCATAATTTCCTCTGATTTTTCTAAAAAATGGAAAAATGAAAAGGAGCTCTTTGTGTACGAAAGAGAGGAGTGGGTGAAGAGGCAGTAGCAAAGAGTGAGTTTAGAGATTATTATAGGACTAGTGGGGTGATGTGGGTGACTGGCTAGGGTTAATGAAAAAGTAATCGTGGTTGAGTTTTGATTTAGGGCGTGTTTGGAATTTATTGCCAACTGTCTAGGAATGCAGAAATTGAAATTATTCTTCAGAAATAATAAAGTTTTACCATATTAATTTATGTAAAAGAAAATGTAGAGTTAACAACATCCACATGTAATAAAAATATAATTATGGCCACCTTAACAATTAAAAATGTATTTTTTTTATCGGTCAATTGAAATATATTGCACGTTTCTATTACTAATTTTCTTATGAATATTTAAATGGAAAATAGAACAAAGAGAATTTAGTTCCCTGAAATGGTATGATAAAAAATCTACCTTAGTCCTTAAATAAATTTCAAAAATAAGTATAAAGTGAGTAAGATTAGAACACAACTTGACTCGTTTTGTAGTGGCATATCCATTTTTCATATCTCAAACTTTGTAAAGATCATCTATTTCATCATAATTCTATACTTTGTAGGGTAAGAAGTTAACTACATTGACCAATAAGGTAGAATTTACTTTCAAAGTATGCAACTTAGACCAACGCATAAACTTACTTATCAGTAAACTATTTAAGCATGGCCAAACAAGCATTAATTTTTCTCTTACCACCCCACATTTTACTTTTGGAAATTAAATAATAAAATAATAGATAGGATGTGATATTTTAGGACTGATAGAAAGGGAATATGTTGTTTCGGGCGGCTCCGTGTTTCCGCAAGAGGGGATTTTATACCTTTGGATTTGGATTTCTTTTTCAAGCATCACCTTTTTCTCTTTATTTTTTTCATACTTTTTTTGCTTTTATTAATTTTAATCCTAATCTGCAAATAGATTTTTATGCCATCCCCACTTATCGAATCATTGACTTCTTTTTCTCATTTTTTTTCCTTTAAATATTTTAATTAGTTTAAAAATTAAGATAAAAATATCCACACGATGACATTTTTTTAGAATCGATGAAACCGAATAAAACCAGTCGGTTCGATTTCAGTTTCTTTATTAAATTAATCAATTTTGGAATCATTTATTTAGAACCGATCTGTTTAATCCAATTTTTAGTATTATTTTAAGAACTAATAGTAAATTTGATTCTTCCTAATTTTTCATTTTGTTGTTATATTGCACAACACACGCACTTGATATTTAAACACTAGGCACTAAAATTGCACTTTTCATGCACTTCTTTTTCTTTCTTTTACAATTAAGCTTAATGTGATAGTCCAATAATAGCTAACCAAGCGGGTGTGAATTGGTTTTTAAAACTTTTTCAAATATTTAATCTATAATCAAGCATAGTATTTTCCACATAAACTAGCTTGATCGTCCAAAAAGATCAATGTGGAGTAATTGAAGTGACTTTGTAGTATATGAGTGTAATTTGGATTTGAATGAACTTTTTACTTATTTACCAAATTGACATACATCGCAAATTTTGTCTTTTTCANTTATGCCATAGCCAAGTATCTTTTTTCAAACTCACTAAACATTTTTCATCATTTTCAAAATCAATATTTATGATATAAACATCTTTGCTTCGACTTACTATAGACAATGTCCCTTTAAATATAGCATCCTTAATGAGACATTTAGAATAATCAAATTTAATATAATAGCCTTTATCACATAATTGACTAATACTAAGAAAATTATTTTTGAGGTTATCTACCAATAGTACATTCTCAACGGAAGGGGAGATATGATTACCAATGTTTCAAATTCTGATTATTTTTTCATTGGCATTGTCTTCAAATGTACACGACCTCAATTCTTTTTTTTGAAGTTCGATAGCTAAGTTCTATCTTCGGTCATGTGCTTTGAACACCCGCTATCCAATAATCATTTGCTCGTCATCTTCTTTGATACCTACAATAATAATTCAACTTTTAATTTTTGGTACCCACACATGCTTGGGTACTTGGTGGTTAGTTTTAGTGGATCTTTGAGTTCACTTGTTTTTACTTTCAAAGTATATCTTCTTTTTTGTTAGACAATTGTAGGCAATATGTCCATCCTTATTGTAAAAGCTACAAGTAGTTTTTGAGAGAATTGTATTTAAGGTTTTGAAAAATAAATTTTTGAGTGATTTTTGTTTCAAAAATGATTTATGTGCCTCTTTTATCAAACACACAATTTTGATAACCGAGCATTAAATCAAAATTCTTCTTCCCTTGAGTGAATTTAAAAATAAATTTTGTCTAATCTTCAACATTTTCTTTCAAATAACTATTTTCTTTATACAATGAATCATAATCAACATTTTCCTTTTTCGTTTCTAAAATTTTCTCCATTTCATTTTTTAATAATTTATATATGTTTTTTAAGAATAGAATGACTAAGAGCAAATTTTTCAAATTCTTCTAAAATTTCATCATAAAAAGAAGATAAATCATCATATGAAAATTTTTCAATAAAACTTTTCTCATTATCGATTGTCATGAAGCACACTGTTGGCAATCTCTTATTGGCTTTCATTTTCATCGCAATCATCATCGTCGCTTTCATCATATGTTGCTCGGAGTGCATTTTTCTTGAAATTTCTATTTTTATTTGGACACTCGATTTTCTTGTGACTGGGTTTGTCACAATCATAACAAACAATTTTCTTACTTCTTTCTTCGCTCTTTTCTTCTTTATTTTGGAAATTTTGATTATTTCTAAAATCTCTCTGTTTTTTAACAAGAAGCACAAGATCATCAAGCTCTTCATCACTCATATTTTCACTTGTAGTTTCTTCTTCAATTGCCGATTTGAGAGCAATTTGTCACCTATGAGGCTCTTTTGGTTCTTCCTTACTTTTACTCGTCTTCTCCTTAGTTTCGACGTTGTTAAGCTCGTATGTTATCAAAGTTCTATAAAATTCCTCCAAAGGATAAAATTTGATATCTTTGGTGTTCTCTATCA
>CAIGRP010063001.1:0-36629 GCA_903798385.1 Fraxinus cuspidata | reverse complement strand
AAAAATGCTAAAAAATGAAAGGTAATGACGTTTTGCACAATGACATTGAAAGGTATGGATGTTTTGTGCTATTTACCCTACTTAAAAATACATTCAGTTTTCTCTCTTACTCACTTCATATTATTTGCTTGATTTTAGTTTATTCTTACTTTGGTTAAGTTGTTTGTTTATGTGAAATCACCTTTGATCACATCGTCGATGTCACAACATTTTTGTCTCGTGTTATGAAAACATCTCCCCACGTCTATAAACGCCATTTCTCTCCGTCCGGATTTCTTGTCCAAACGTTTTGAAATTTGTTTGCGTGAACACAAGTGGACCCGACATCAATTGACTATTACAAAAAACGAAATCAACAACTACCATTGATATCGATATTCTGAAACTCACTTCCACTATCTGCATTATCTTTAACGCAGTTGGTAAAATACCAGTTCCCTCCACTTTTATCATTTTGAGTTATTTTCCGAAGCTGCACCTAATTTAGAATTATTACTATCAGCATGAAACACAAAAGAATCATGATCGTCTGTACTACTAACACTCGGATTAGAAGAGAAACCAAAGCTAGAATGAACAACCCTTTCAGAATCTTCTGTGGCGTTTGATTGAACTTTACCGCATATATCGGGTACGGTTTTTCCAACATCCTGACTTGATTCATTCTTCCCCACATTTCTGCTACAATCTTGCCCTCTTGCATCTAAACTATTTGAAGCTGAACCGCTCTTACTAGCACTAAACACATAATATGCACTATTAACTTTCCCAAACCCATTAACACTCGACTGCAATTCAGTGTTATTTGACTCTTTTTGGGTCATGTTAGCTGGCGCGCACTTATCTGCACCAAACTCGTTGGCTCCTGCTTGTCCTCCATTTGCACTTGATTCTTTCTCACCGAACAAAGAATTTCCATTCAAACTTATATTGGACTTTGAGCTATCAATATTTGCACCGAACAAAGAATTTCCATTATGCAAATCCGAATTCGAGAATGAACTAGTCTTATCGGCTCCAAAAACAATACCAGAGTTGCAAAATTTTCCAGATGCATTCAGACTCTCACTGCACTCTCTGTTCTCCAAAACAGTACTTCGTCCCCCAAACACAATGCCTACATAATTACCAAACTTCGCGCTGCCATTACTAAGATTACTAAACCCCACTAGAATTACTACCAGTACCATCACATCTAGTAGCTTCATTGATTTGGCCTGAATTATCAGAATGTGCCATATTAGACGGTTTATACCCAGAACTACTTTTCACTTATTTTTCATTTTGAGAAGCACCCAGTTGCTTTTTCCTCATCTTCGTCAGCCTCAGCTTTACCCTGCCCGAAAATTTCGGTTTGCGTACAAATCCACCAGCACCACTTAAACTGTCGGAAAAATTGAAACTTCCTGCCCAATTATTCAACAAATCCGGAATAGGGAGTTGAAAAGAGGGGACCGATGCAGTCATTGGCGGCGACATTTTATTGTTTCGGTTTCAGCAAGATGGTTAATTACAGAAACAGAGTTTTGAGATTGGGAATCAGTCGAAACTTCAATCTCACCATGTGCTACTTTCCGTTCAACTTTGCTTGAATTGAAAGGGATTGAAATTGAAAACGCGAACAAAAATGGGTTAAAAAGAGCATATGGTGCGCAGGGTGTTGGTATGTCGGGTTTAGAATTTCAATAAAAAAAAAAAAGGCATAGCATTATGACTCAATTGAACAAACCGCCGATTTGGAAGTCTCGTATTGGTGGAAATTTGTAGCATTTTTTAAGCAGTATTTTCGTTTTTTATTTCTTTTAATTTAATTTTGTCCCATAGGTTTTCTAAAAAGTGCACTTGGACACAAAGTTTTGATCATATCATCTAATCATGTTTTATATTTCTTACAACTAGACTTCTTGTAAGGGTTTCGGGTTGTACCGTTTAATCATATTTTACATTTTTTTATAAGATTACTATGTTATACTTGAAACTCTAAATAGTGTGAAATCTAACAATTAAGTAAAGTCAAATTCTAAGTCATGCAAGCACAAGGTTATAGACTTCATTTCTTACAAATCAGTTAAATTGAACCCGACTCTCACAGATCAATCCTAATTTAATAAAATTGAACTCTCGTGCAAGTTAATTAATTTTCATTTGCTCAAATCAAACATGTTAATTCGTTACACATGATACCAATCATTTGTAATCGTCTCTCTCTCTTTACTGAGCTATTTGCTGCAAACACTTCGATACAACAAATCTACTTTTCGCACCATAAACAAAACACTAGTTGTATTATAATAAATGCAAGTTTTGTTATCTTTTAAATAAAGTATTTTCTAAATAAATCATTTTTTCATTTTTTCTTTCTCTTCGACCTCCCACTCACCACCCTCTTTTTATAGTCTTTAAGAGGTATCGTGATTGATAATTTTTTATATTTTAATTCTCTCAAATTTTGTTTTTATTTTAACAGATGGAACAAAAAGTATTGAAAGACAAAAGAAAAGGAAAAGGAAAAACAGAGGCTTTAAAAAAAAAAGTAAAGAGAAGGAAAATGAAACCCCACCCTCCAGGAAGGCTGGAAACCGACAAATTCATCAACCGCGTTGGACACAATGAAACCACGCGTCATACATATTTCTCGTACACGTTACTATGTAGTACTGTACAAACCTTTTACTAATTGAGGACTCCATTTACACACAGAAGGTAGAGAAGAGGCAGGCGGTGACATTTCAGCAATTAGGTAACTTTTCTGTTTCCGTATTCTTAATCTGCGATACATATATATACATATGCATGCATGTGTCCGTGTGCGTGTTTGCGCGCTGCAATTCAAGATTTATTTGATATCATTGATGGGTTCCTTGATTCTCCTCTAGACTCTAGTTGTATTATATTTGCTGAACTAAGTTGAATCGTTTTGAGTACCCAAGTTTTGGGAAGGAGATGACCTATTTTATGTTGAGTTGACTCCTGGTGAACCCAAGCCCTCATTACTAGATTCCGGACTTTACCATTCGACATGCTCCACAAGATGTAGCTTGTTTGAGAGCGCTAATCTTAGAATCCGACTACTCGTTTTAGCCTTAGACGGCCGATTGCTCATTTGGGATGTTCATAGGTTCCGATTGAGTCTTAGAGATTCATCTTCCGAGGGTAAGGTTTGTTCTCTTTATTTTTTATCAATATTTAGTTTACTTAGCCATTTTATGTGAGATTGAAGCCTAGCTCCATAGGTATGAAAAAACTTTACATAATGGGAGAAAATTGATCCAGAACTTGAGCATTTGCAAGAGAAAATCTATCGAGGACACAATATGAAGTTGTCGAGCTCGGATTAGTGTGATTTTTACTTTATTTAGCCCTTGTTTGAAACTGATTTTTTGAAAATCAATTTTTCTTCAAGTTCATTTTCAACCCCACATTCTCCAAAATTTTTATTTTTTATTATTTTTTTCAAATTTCTCCATAATTTTTCTTTACTTTTTAATCACGCATTCTCCAAAAAATCATTTTTTCACAAAAAACCACTTCTCAAAAATCAACTTCACACAAGGGCTTAGTTTACACATTAATCTTGCAGCACATATCCTTGTATTATAGGAATAACATGTAAGGGGGTGGGGTTTGATGAATGAGATTCATTTCGATTGACTTGTTGCTTAAAATGGCTGTTAGGGTCAAGCTTTAAGAATTTGATCGCACGAACTATAATTTTTAATTATATCTTTCTATTGAACAACTTGTTGTATGCAGCATTTTGGATTATTTATCAAAACTAGAAATAACAAAATTTTGGAATTGAATCATGACACTAGAAAAAATTTAGATTTCATGTTTAGTACATCCATCACCATTGTGAAGTCTATAATTTTGAATTGCGAGCCAGCTTGTCATAATATCAGGTTAAGAATCCATTAAAATTCTAATTTGTATTCCTATTATAAATTCAGATTTGGATAATTAGGCATATCCTCCAAACAGACCGCATAGGATTGGTTAATAAAAGTATAATAATGGAAGACAAATCATGGAGCCTTTCATTGAAAATTTTATCAACTCCAGAGTCAGGATCCAAAACTTTCCTGGGGAAGGGGGCAGAGTGTCTGCTCGCCGATGTGGCGTTCTCCCCCTGTATGTATGCATGAACTCATGCTGGTTTGGAAGCGCGGAATTTGTAGTTTAACTAATTAAAATTTCAATTCTTCCTTGAATTTACTCGTGAATTTCACTTTAATTGCAAGATTTGATAGCATTTTGATACAATCCTTAAACAAATGTTTTTATTTTCTCAGCTTGCTTTGAAATTCTTCTCAAGGCTGTTTCCAGCAGGTGGGGAAAATAGATGAAAATATAGTCTCTATTGTAAAAACCTCGATCAATCGTAGAGTATCACTTGTTACGGAATTTGGCAGGTATTAGTTTTTTTTTTTTAAGCAAAATACAAACACGCCTTTAGTGGGTTTTCAAGCTCCACCAAGAAAGGTTGATGGAAGTTGCCACGTATTACTTTGTTTGTTATTAGATTTGAATTCTTCATAGGGTCTCCCTGCCAAGGTTGAAAATTTGCATGGAATATAAGAGACACTAAAACTTGAGGTGGGACATAACTAGGAATCCACAAGTTTTCTGAGTTTGAGAAGAGCTAGTTGAAATGATCTTGTGTATAGAATTTGATTGGAAGAGGGAATGCTAAATTCTAATGCATCACAACTCCATTGGACAATAAATCAAGGGATCCACTGCCACCTCGCAGTGATGATAATCTTTGTGTTCTGATGAACAGCATTTTAAATCATTGATCCCAATCTTATATCATGCCCACTATCCACTGATTCAGATTCATGAATTGATGGAAAAAAGAAACGTTTTCCTGGATAAGTTAAACGATTCTCCGACTAGGATATATCTTCATATTTCCTTTTCATGTTAACTGTCCAAACAGGGTAGAAGGAATGCATGGTGCATGAAAAGAAGGATATGAAGGACATTGTATTAGTAACCTAGCGTCAACTCTTGCTTGTTATAATCCAGTTTCACTTATCTGAACTATAAAGCTTTATCCTAGTAAAGACATACTTCGGCACCCTGGTTTTGATGGGACGAGTATTGCCTCACCTTTTATGATTTAAAATCTGGATAGTTTGTAAAGAACTCTTCTAATTACATGCCTGAATTTCATTCTTAAAAGCCAAGTTGTGTTAAATTTTACACATCAGATAATAGTGAGAGCAGCACAAAAAATGAGGTAGCTGAAGATGTTCAACATGAGGTTGACACGACCTGAATCCAAACGAACGGTCAGTTCCTCATGAAGACATAGCAAGTCCACAAAATTGGTATTTCCTGCTCCCAGTCGTGATGAATGGACATGTGGCTGGTATCAATGCAATTTGTGTCCACCCGAGTTACGTTGATTTGAAATTTGTGTCAACAATGTAGAGAAACATTAAACATATCTAGCATATTAGAGGCTCTTGAAAATGACACCTGACGTAGTTTAGATGTTACTTTGAATCTTACTCCAACATTCTCTGTACATTTTTGTGAGTCTTGAACTAGTAACTACATGCATGTTGCTACATCGCTAAGACCACAGGTACAAAATTTCCAAAAGTTAAAGGTCTTGTGAATTAAAATTTATTTGCCTCCAGTCTCTATATACTAAGTTCGTTCTTATCTTGAGGTCCTTGCTGTCTGAAGGCTGTTGCTTTCCGGAAAATACTTTGTCCCGGGGCTAGGATTGACAGAGGATCATACATAGATTTCCGCCAGGTAAAGACTTCCCAACGAGTGCCAAAGTGTGCTTTCCACTCTTCCTGAGTGCCATAATTGGCCAAATATTGTTTTACCCCAAGAAGGGACCTTTCACAAAAGCGTAGAATTCTTTTGTTTTGTGTTAAAATATGTTCTAACCCATCTTTTCCTGTAGACGACGATATTGCAGAAGATAGAAATGCCACTAGGTAGAAAACATCCTCGTCTGGTGTAACCATGGATGTTTTATTTCTCCAGCTGTGATACAACAACCGAGTTGAAACAATATTAGGCAACATGTAGGAATACAAATATTCTGTTCGGTGAGAAAGTTTGAGTGGTACCTCGATTTGTTGACTGGGTAAATGAGTACAGGACCATTGCTGGTATCTGCAAGAATATTTCCAAAAACTTCTTGAGCAAACTTGTGAATACCGCTTCTTGGGATAAGAAGATTTAACCAGGGGTGTGGAACTTCCCATAACCCTTTCTCCCGAAGTTTTATTTCAGAGATGTGCACTCGATCCAGGAAATCTACATAGGGGACTTCTGACAGGAGGAGTGTGCACTTAATGTAATTTAGTTCTGATAAGAGGGTGTCAATATTCTGTAAATGAGAAACATGGGTGAAAAATGAGCACCCCAAGTGTTGTTATAATGATCCAAAGGGAGATAGTTAGATGTCCCACCTGATTAACAAGATCAGAGTTGCCTGGATTAAAGTATTTGGCAACTTCAAGACAGTAAAGAATTCTTCCTTCTGAATTAAATTTGCTGGCCTGAAGAGGGTCTTTGGCATTGAATGAGGATCTCCATTTGTTTAATATTCCTGTTCGATTTATTATGACGAACCCTTCTATATAATCGAAAGATGTATCTGAAGATATTAGATGCTCTTGGTCCTTGGAAAATATAGCGAAGTCTGAATACAGAACTCTGATCCATTTGACCTGTGAGAGGACATAAATTGTGTTATCATTTGATTTTCTTTGCAGTAACTCTAATCCTGTTTTAAGCTTATGAAAAAAATGACCATTTTGGGTGCAGTTTCTAGAGCAATTCTTGCCCGGGTTATTATCCCGAATTGTCCCAGTCCTCCGAGTACACCATAGAATAGGTCAGTATTCTGCTCTTCTGAACATGTTACTACATCTCCCTTGCCTGCAGATAAGAAAACTAGAAGGTTAACGTATCTGCTCTTTTGATTTTTATGTTCTGCGGGCATGTTTGCTATGTATTATTCGACAAGACACAAGTGAATCCTCTTCTTTGAATGCAGTTATATTGGGTTATATATGGAAGCACTTCATAAATTCAGTGTAGATGAAAACTGATGAAAAATCTTACCCAAAACAAGAAATGTGATTGAACAGACCTTCAATGTAGAGAAAAACAATATTTACCTTTTAACTATATGATCACCTAGGAATTCTTGATTTATGTAATACTATATATATATATATCTTTGCATGAGTTGATAACCAACCTGTGACAACCTGTAGTTCGTAAACGTTATTGATCTGGGGTCCATGTCGGAAAGCTTGCCCACTGATTCCCGCATTTGATAAAGTCCCTCCGACAGTGAGATGAAGATAATCTGTCCATGTTTTTGGCGCTAGACCGCGTTTAAGGCTCTCATGCAAAATATTTATCCAAAGTTCACCAGCAGAAACATCAACGTAGGGCAGTTCCCCAGTGTGAAAACTCATTTCTGGTTCACGAAGTGATTCCATATTGATAACCACTCCTCGATAGGCCTGTGCCTGGCCTGCCAAGGAGTGGCCACTTCCTCGGGCAGCAACTGTTAGATCGGAAGAGGTTCCCATCTCAAAAATATATTTTATGGTTGAGGAAATATCGGAAACTGATTTTGGGTGTAAAACTGCTGATGGCATGAAATGGTATATATTCCCAAAATCCTTTGCTGCATGTTCATTCTTTTCAAAGGTCAAGTTCCCCTTAAGGTCCATACCTGCAAATGATGAACGTAAGATTGGGATAGGAAGGTTCTTTCTTCTGATTGTAAAACTAACTAAGAACACCATTAGAAATCTAAGGACCATGCTAAATTGTTTGTGTAAGCGATGAAATCGCGAGTTCTTCAAGCAGTCGAGGCTTGAAACGGGGGAGATTATATAAGTTATTTTTTCTGTATTCTTCTCTCAGTGCGAAAGTCGAATAAAGGGCTGAAAAATATAGCCTCAGGAAAATGAGTGATGGGCTTCTCTTAAATTTCCCTTCCTACCTATTATTTGCAATGTCAACAGGAGTTCATAGTGAAAGTGCATTTGATGGTTTATTGTTTTTTTATAGTGTGTACAGGATTTTCTTAGCTCATCCTTTTTGTATGTGGGAATAGGTCCAAGAAAGGGTTGATTTCGCAGCACTCAGCTATATATGACTTCATTCCTGGCTGAAGATGATCCTATATGTTGTGTGCATACACTATTTTCTGATACTATTATTGAATTCTAATTTTCTGGTTGGGGGTCCCACCGAATTGCTAATTATATGTGTGATTGTTAAACAACTCCGTCGAAAAGTCTTAAGTTATTATAAAGGTGTGAATTCGTTCTTAACTTCAGGATGAACATTCATTTGTGATTTGAATTCACGATTAAAAAACGAGTGACGGCGAAATTTGAACTCTGTCAAAGGGCTTCCCACTGAAGCACCTTAAGAAGCTGGGCNCATTCATTTGTGATTTGAATTCACGATTAAAAAACGAGTGACGGCGAAATTTGAACTCTGTCAAAGGGCTTCCCACTGAAGCACCTTAAGAAGCTGGGCTGCCTGGTTTCTAGCGAGCGATGAAGCGAGACTGAATCCTTACTTCTTTAGCATTGAACGAGTTCTGGGCTAAGGACGAAGCTCGTACTTTAGGTGGAAGCTCGTGGAGAAGTTGAACTTGGACCCTAGGAGTTTGAAGGCAAGAAAATTGTTTCATTTGCGCACCATGGAAAAGCTTGAAGATTGGAAAAGCAAAGACAGATGGAAGTGTAGGAGATAGGGCCTGATTGAGTACTTTGCAATCACCGAACTGCTTAGCGACCTGCACGAGTGGTGAAACGACTGTCCCGCTGTCTCCGACGTGGACCCGGTGAAATTGAATTCTACCTTTAATTGTTCTGAAGATTAGAAATCCAATAAAAAATTTACTCTTGTTAATTTAGTTTTAGATCTTTTTCTTCAAATGTCTAAAGATCATTGATTTCGATCACATAACAGTTTTTGAAATTCTACGGAATTTTATGTCGAGATAGGGACAAATCTCCTTTTCATGTCGGATTGATAAAAACATATATTTTACATTGGCTTGCACGAGCTAGTGTCAGATTCCATATTAGGCAGGTTCCTCTTTTTGCTTTCCACTAAATGTAATTTCAAAAGTAACCTACTCTGCCAAATTTTTGTTCTTTCCTTGCTTTGTTACTTATCAAGAAACTGCAGAGGAACCAAATCAGTTTCTTCTTCAATAAGTTAGATTCAAGCAAAGACCATCTTTGATCATTATCTATCTTGTACAGTTACATCCAACTACTAAGAGAAGAAGTAGCCAGGTTGATGAGTGATCGATTTCGACAACCCAAAATCAGATGTTCTTTGTATGCTTCGGCTTTGTTTAGTCCTTTGTTTGAGTCTTATCGTCGTTTCTCTTGTTGGGTTCTTTACTATCGCTGGAGCTCGACTCTAGTAATTACCAATACAATGTATAGTGGTTATAAGTTGTATATTTGTAAACTTTATGACAAAAATCAAGATTTTTTTGTAAAGTTAGTGCCTACTTATTTTCTTCCTGTAGCCACTTAAAATTGAAATTGCAAGAATATTGTTGACCAAGTATTTGTCCTTCTATTTGCTGTTGAGATTTGATGTGGTTTTCAAGACGCCGAGGGGATTCTTGTACATCCAAAAGATATGATTTCTTATCTTGGCAGATTACAATTGTACTATGGTAATAATGCAATATTGGGCATCATTCCACGAAATCTGGCTATGTAGTTTTGTCTAATATTGTAATTTGAGACTCGAGCTTTCTCGAGGAGCAATACAAATTTTGTGTATATTCATGCGGGGTACATTAATGGAATTTTGGTTATAGAGTTAATGGGTACCTACACGAATAAAGATCAATATGGTTTTTAGATATACTCAAGATTTTAATTTAATTTTGAGTAAAGAGACGCTTATTTAGAAATTACGAATGCAACCAACAAATTAAGCCCATTTAAATATCTATAAATTGAGGTGTAACTATTTGAGTTTGTGCTTGTACATAGATGGTAAAGAATGACTTGAGATCGAATGCTAGAGTTGTTTGTGGGGTGAAAAAGTCGTAGCGAATATCATAAAAGAGTTATAAATTATGATGTTTGCAAATCTTCAAGCAAACCATTATTATTAAACCCAATATAAATGCAACAATGACCGACACGATGGAATTTTAATATATAAAGCCTAAAAGTCTTGTCTAGCGTCCTAGATTCATAGCACTATAATAGACCAATATGAAATGAATATTATAATATGTTTATGGAGTGTATTAAGTAGGGTTATGATATCAAGCATCTTCAATGTATTTTATGACTGCAATTAAGGTGAAATCTAACTAGAAAGACTTACGATCTACGGGAGACTAATATCTAATTAATGGACGATTTAATTCAAATTTATCTTCAAGGAATTCTCTTTATAATTTAAATTTCATTTCTAATATTTATTTTAAAAAATAAGAAACGTGATAAAAAAAAAAGTGAAGAGAAAAATAATAAAAAAGTGAGGAAAATGAAAAACGGGATAGAAAAAGATAGAAGTATTAAATTATGTTGACGCTCTCAATATAGTTGTCTACTTTTTTTCTTTTCATCCAGACAATCTTGAACATGTTGCATTGCAAATGAACTTTTGTCGACATTATCTATTTTAACTTATATGATAAGATTTCTAGTACAATCCACATGACACATGAGACACTCTTATCCATGAGAGTCTTTCAGTTTATCTGAAACGTGTTTAAGCCACTTAGTCCTTGTTTGGTGACCTTTTTTTAGGAAAAACATTGTTTTGAATAGTGAATTTTTGGGGATTGTGTGATTAGAAAGTAGGAAAAAATTTTGAGTTTACATATAGAATATTTTATTATGTAAATGTATGGTTGAAAATTAATATGTAGAAAAAAGTGTTGAGAAAAAATGGGAGACAAATAGGTGCTAAACCATCTTGTAGAATTTCTGAATTTTCTTATAGCACAGAATTCTTGTAAACTGTCTCTATTTATGTGCATTATCTTCCTTCCATTTCTCATGTCTGATTAAAAATCGCTCAAATCTATAATTTTATGATCGAATAGAAAAGGTAAGAACTTAAGGCACAACTTCCATACAAGTCTAAAGTGATTGTGTCATATCAAGTTGTCATGTTGCAAGACATGTTTATGGTCCATTT
Organism: Fraxinus cuspidata; assembly: GCA_903798385.1. Classification (NCBI taxonomy): domain Eukaryota; kingdom Viridiplantae; phylum Streptophyta; class Magnoliopsida; order Lamiales; family Oleaceae; genus Fraxinus; species Fraxinus cuspidata. The sequence continues at coordinate 25,430 of CAIGRP010063001.1, read as the reverse complement.
TCATTTGTTTTTAGAGGCTAACAAATATTTATGGTTGTCATGTCTCAATATCTTTTTCCTGTTACATAATATAATTAATGTCAATCTTCTTTGAGGGCATTCATGCCAAATTTAGGAAGGGCAATTGTTTTTCAACATAGTTCACTAGTTTCATTATTCTTTACGAGAAAATACATATATATACAACTTGTAACGAATCCACATTATTCTCATTTCTAGTGATTTGTGTTTTGCTTTTGAGATACAAAAATCTTTGACGATACCCATTATTATGAATAGAAATTTTTTTACTTAGCGGTGCTTAATATCCACTCTTGAAAGATTTGTGTCAGGCCAAAACCCTAGACAACATTATATCATTTTCATTTAATTAATGTTAACCACTACTTTGTCATAATACAATGATTGATTCTGCCCAAAATCTCTTCAAAATGGGTGGTCAATTTAGAGTTTCCTTGTACACCAAATTGCATTTCATCGACCATCTAATATGAGCAAACTTATTTTATATAAATATTAAATTAGACATAACTGAACATGATTCAAGAAAGAAACGCAATATAAATAATTGTCTTATTTTAGTCCGGTTTACAACTTCACACCAACCATGTTGTTTCCTGTGTTTGGTACAATTTATTGACTTGAAGATATAATAAAAATTAATATTATTATTAGACTCGACTCTAACTTACTAAACAAATTGTTTGTGTTTTTTTGTTATTTTAACAAATTTTTGTTCTTGTGCTACTTGAATGCAAGCAACTAGTGGAAAACAAAAGGCTTGAAACACAATAATTGCACTAGCAATACAATGTCAACCATGAAAGTGAACGCACATAATTAGTAGAAAAAGGCTGGACGTATAGGGGAGTTTCACATGGACAGAGGTGACACTCTTGGGGGGAAAAAAACAAACCAATGCAGTGTTAACACTAGACATCTAACAAAAAAAACTCGTGAAACTCCCCTATACTTTGTTGTAATTAGTACTCCCGCCTATGAAGATATGTTTGCTTCTTTTTTTCGTTTGTCCCAAATTATAGACAACTTTTCTTGTTACAAATATAGTTGATTTTTTAATTTTATAATATGCCCTATTTAATTTATTTTGTTATCACTAAATATGAATTAATCATATTTAAAATTATTATTTAATATAGGGGTACATTAGGAGAAATATAAGTAAAATTTATATTTTCAACTTCATTAATTATATTTTCTTAATCTGTATCAAAATGGAAGTAAGTTTATCTTTATGAGACGGATTAAGTAGATTTTGATTGTCTGCACAATGACGATTTTGAATCAATTTGATTCACCGAGAGACATAAAAAAAAAGCACAAATATACAATATATATTCATCTTATCACATATATTTTTTGTACAATACCGTTTTTGTAGAATTTTGTTCAATTTCTTGCATATTCGTCCAGTTGCATACAATTTCGTACACTTTGATACAATACCGTACATTTTGTAAAATATGTGTATACAAGTAACACAAATATTATATGTGTTGATAGGTCAAAAAATGTTAGGCAAAACTGTGGAATTGTCAAACGAAGGCCAATTCCTCAATTCTTAGCTTTAGTAGCATTTGACTATATTGAACCATGAAGTCGATGACATTTCTCGATCTCTTTTTTACTGTAGAACACAGTCGAGCATGGAAATCACAGGGATTGGATTATGGGTATTTTGTTAGGATTGGACAATTATACCTTCGCTGTATTTTTTTGTCTAATGTGCTATATATATAGGCATATACACGAGAATATATTAATTCAAGTGAAAGGTTGTTGAAATAATTTACTATAAATTGTTAATGTGAGATGGAAAAGAGAGTATTTGAAACCTAAGAGGAAACTAATAAGATGAGAATTTTGCTAAGCTTTAAGAAAAAATAAAGCTAATTTTAAGTTTTTCTAAATATGTTTGAATATTTTACCATTTTCACTTTTAAGTACAAAAGAACATTATCCTCAAAAAATAAAAATAAAAAAAATATTTATTTATTTATTTAAAATTTATAAGTAAATTTACAAAAATTAAACTTTTGAGGAATCCTTATTTTGTTCCCCTTAATGCTTACATTATGCTGATTATGTCTCACTGTCCATTGCTAACTTTTACAGGAAGCCTTTAATTTCTTATGATACATTATGCTCATTTTGTCAAACGTGTTTTGCTTATTTTTTTAATCTTGTTTGTCGAGGAAAACTAGGTTTTTTTTACTTATAATATTTAGGTGCGTTGAGTGAATTAATTAGTGCCTTAGATAAAAATATTCTTCAACTAGAATCATTAATATGGAATCCACCAAATGCAAGAGCTACTAGATATTCAAGTCCTCAAAAATTGATTCCAAGTTAGGTAAAAATACAATATTGCAATTGCAATATTACAATTGACACACGTCTATATAGAATGTAAAAAAACCATATAAATATTTATTAATTTATAAAGATATAGAATGTCCATTGTATGTATTTATTTTATTTTGAATGTGCACTTTACTATTGTTCGGTCTCAATTTTTCAAAATTATTATTTAAAAAAAAATCAATTTCAATCTCATATTTTATCAGATTTATAATTTTTATGATCTTTTCAACCACATATTTCAACATTTTTTTTTATCAAAATATACTAACATTCTGATTTTTATACAAACCAATTGGGGGCTAGATTTGATATTGTTGCGTTTTATAAAAAAAAAATATATTTTATGTTAATCCTCAGACATAGATACAATAAATTTGGAAGTCAAACTTTAAAAAAACAATATCTTGTTCAAATATGTTCGACAGACAATAATCGAGTTATGTAGTGAGTCGAAACCGTTTTGTAGAAACTATATAGCAGCCAAAAAAAAAAAAAATTGGATTAATTGAGGTCAAGTATAGTCCTAATATCAAGAATGATGTGACATTGCACCAAACATCCTATGTCTATAAACCCTAGAAATCTTTTGACTCTAATAATGTTTGTAATGAACTATCCACATCTTTAATAACATATACAGACATCGAGAATACTTAATTTTCAGTGTCTTTCACGTGACTGGATAAGGGTTGCAATGTGCTCAAATTGAATTATCCTTATAAAGTTCCGTTAAAAATGGCTTTTAGAGTACGCATGTTTTTCTTTCAAGACTTTCGGTGACCCTCATTATACATCTATTTATCTACGTATATATGTGTACGTATATATATATTTTAAGATCAGGTCTGACTAGCACTCATTTAGAAATTATTCGATTTAAAATGACCCCCAATTACTAAGCTTCTAACTATCCAAAGATCAACCATAAGTTACTGAGCTAGAAAGTTCAACTTGAGGCATGAAAGGAGAAGAAAGAGCTAAATTAATACTACAGTGTGCTAAGCATAACATATGCAGGGAGTACCACGACCCCCTGTATGCACAACTTAATGAACATGCATGACCAAGTCAACATTCACTAAGGCTAACCCTGGCCCAATGCAGCCTAGGTCATTGCCTTGGGCCTTAATTTTTAAGGGGCCTCAAAGAGTTAAAAATCCAAAAATTCAACAAATGAATTCTTTTCTTTTTTGAGTTGGGTGTTTTATTATATTTAAAAGACATGACTAAATGACATGATGGACTAAATAAAAGGAATAAAACACTTGGATAATTTTTTTAGTAAGCTCAAAGTTTTTTTAGTAAGCTTATAAAAAAAGGCCTAAAACACTTGGATAACCACTTACATCCTTAATGAGCTTAATTTTTTTTTTTTAAAATAAAATCTCTCATAGTTTTTTGGTAAGCTTAAATTTTTTAAAAAATAAAAATAAAAAATTAACTTTTATGAAAGGTAAAATAAGTTATTTATTTTAAAATGGCTCATTTAATTTTTCAAAAATAATATAAAAAATCAATTTGAATAGAACGTGAATGATACTAAAGTGATTAATACGCTTATAGAAAATTATATTTAAGAGTTTGGTAATAATTTGTCGTTTAGAACCTCGAATATCTTAGGGCCGACCTTGATATTCACAATGCAAGTGGGGGCATGGTCGGTACGAATCTATAGATGCAATAGTCGTGATAAAAAATATATATATATAGTTCTACATTCAAAAAAAATCAGTAAGCAATAGAACTAAAAACTTCAATAAATACGTTTAAAATATACTTCGGGAAATCATTTCAAGGGAACAAGTTATAACATTTCTTTAATAATGAAGAGATAGAGCAAAATTATATATATAGAGTTTCTTTTTGATCTTATTTCTCTCTCTTCGTCCTTGGCCAAAAGAAAAATGAGAGAGAAAAAAAAAAATCATTGAGGCACATTTGTGAAGACATGACAAGACCTCTAAAAGTGGAAGAAAAATATCCAATTTGGGAGGTTTAGATCATATCAATACATATATTAACGGCCCCCATATATATTCACCAACAAATTCTTGATACGCCATGTTGTGTAATGGGGCCATTGCTATTGAATGAGGTATGACTACAACTTGAGGGTTAAAAGTCATGACAATTTGTTTGATTCAAAGGGGCTACTATCAATTATTAACATGTAGCCATGTTGAAGAACGACCAAAGGTATGGCCTATGAGTGCTATGCCTTTTGTGTATTTGCAGTAATCTCTTATCTTAAATGGAATTTGGATCATCAAATATTAAGCACTTAATAATAAATTTTGGCTTGGGAAGTTTTAGTTTTTCATATATTTTATGAAAGTAACAGTAGAATTATCTCGAAAATGAGAGATTGGGTGAAAAACGAAAATTTCTTGACCATGATAGGATCTTCGCCTCAATAAATTGGCTCGCTCCACGTGTACACCAGAATATCTTCTTCATTTCTTAAGAACGTGTTCACTATGCACCATTAGACAACACCCCAAGGTACAATAAAAAAGATTTAACTTCTTTTTCTTCCTCGATCCTATACAATGATGTTCAACACATGTTACATATCACTAAATATGCAGCAAAATAATCATACTACAAAAAGAAGGGCTTGACATACCATTTTTCAGTGCACATTACATAAAGAGATTATAGATAGCACGTTTCAGTCAAGAGATCATTCATACATGAATTACAGAACATGATAAGCGCATACATTATCATTCAGGAAAACATCTGAAGGTACATTTTCACATTCCTATACCTCGTTTATAGAAGAATTATTTGTTTCTATCAGGTAACACGTCGTCTAGTTGACTCTACTTCACTACAGCAGCAAAAAGCTCCTTGAGAAAATCACTTCGAGTTCCAACCAACGGAAAAATTTCCAAAATAAATCTGCGAACCAACTCAAAACCGGGAATCCAATCATGATGGGGCAGCAGTCCGCGTCTTCATCTTCTTTGGTGCTGGATTACCTCCAGATAACATTACATAAAAATAGAAGCACAACATTGCAGCACTGCCACGTAGTAAAGCAAAAGAAAAACTCGTTAAAAGATAGATAAAGCTTAAATTGTCGAATGTTCAACAAGAAATGCAATGGCGACATCATAATATACCTGATGACAGCATTAAAGCCTGTTGGGAAGATTTTCCTCGTCTGCAACCATGGTAACATTTTTCAGTTAATTATGGAATATACAAGGTAGAATTTAGAATGATATAATCTGGACATGTGATGCATTACCAATGTATAGGTCTGAAAATTCTTCCACAATAGGGAGGCAGAGAGTACTGCACAGTGAGAAGGAAAAGTAATAAAACACTCTTACTCGAAAAAAGAGAAACAAATTTAATGTTGAAGATTCTACATGTATAATTCCAATTTAGGGGGAAAAAAAGACTAGTATTTTTTAAAATCTAATAACAAATAAAAATCAATATTTTATTATTAAAACAGATTAAAGTCTTCCTTTTGTCACTTTTCATATCTACTAGATGCACATCACGTTGGATCAGTAACTCACAAAATTTTGAGCAATTTTTGTTTTCTTCATCTTTATGCACGAATGACTATCACCCTCGGGACCATTAAAATTTTAGAACAACTCAATCGCCATAAAATAAAATAAAAATAAATAAATAAATAAATAAATAAAATATATATATATATATATATATATATATATCTTATTTTACTTGCTCCATATAAGTGTAATATGTGAGCTTGCTTGAGATTCCAGAAATTACTACAACCTGAATCCCAAGTGGTTTTGAGATAACATCAACAAAGTTAGAATTTAATGTATAATTTTGATAATCAGACAGCAGAACTCAAAAATCTACATAGAAACTAGGCATTATGTAACATATTTGGTTGAACGTTGTTGAGAGGCAACTCTAAATATATGCTGCCTTGGCAGAGGGTGCTGAAGATATTAATGGTCCAACTGAAGATTATACGGGTGTGCTAATTAGAAAAATAAATATGCCAAATTTTCCAAACAACTAAACGGGTGATAGTAATATATATTTGGCCACGGAGCAATCAAAGAAAATGAAAAATTTCTACCATAGCTGCTAGGTGAACCTAGCCATTCATTAACCCTTTAGGGCCTGCTTTTGAGTTTTTTTCACACTAGTTTTGACCCTTTTTGGGTGACACTGTTTATGAGAGGTTAGAAACACCAATGCTTGTTAGTTTTTAGGGCACCCAAAACTAGGGTAATATAATTCGGTTTGCATTTCTCAACCAACCAATCGTTGGTTTTTGGCTGTCTTTCAAACTTTCTTCCAATTTTATCCCCTCTAAAATAATTATTTTAGAAGACAAATATTCAATCAACTGTAAAAAAACAAAAAAAAAAAATTGCTTATAAATTGAAAATACAATAACTAAAAAATTACTCATAAGCAAAAAAATGACATTATGACTAAAAATTTTACTGATGAGTAAACAATCACTTATAAGACAAAAGTCCACATTTACATAAAATAATTGCTTTAGAAAAAAAAAAAATACTTCAAACGAGATGAAAATTCACTTATAAATATAAAATGTTATAAGTATAAAATTAACTTATAAGTAAAAAAATTACTTATAATTAAAAAATTAATTATAGGTAAATATTTTACTTTTAAAGTTAAAAATTTACTTATATGTAAAAAATTACTTATAAGTAAAAATATCATTCATACAAGAAATTATAAAATGAAAATTTCACTAAGTGATGTACATATTTATTTAAACATACCTACATTTTTTTATATATGGGTATATATGTAATTTTATTATTTTAAAAAACTTCTAGAAATACTGGAATACCTACCTTTTTTTATATGTGGGTATATATGTAATTTTATTATTTTAAAACACTTCTAGAAACACTGGATAATAAACTCTCAAATATGGGTTGAATTGATTTAAAAATAGATACTAAAAACCACAAAATATCGGACCCTCATGAATGACGAAAATCGGTACTTAAAAAAAACCCATAATCGGTACCCAAAACTCTCAATCAAAGTTCCCAATTCCTTCTTCTGGCTTTAAAGTTTTTCATTTTTTGGTGTGTTTGTTTACATTTATTTCTGTTCTTTTTTCTTATTTAATTTCTTCTTCTTCTTAATATTTATGTTTATTTTTTTCGGGGTGGAGGGTTCATAACTGATGCTCAATAATTCAAAGTAGTCATTAGGAGACCTGTAATCAATGAGCAAGCATGTCTCCAACTAATATAAATGCTACAGTGTGCCAATCGCAAGAGAACAGGGCTAAAATGAAATCGTAAGTTGAAGACAATAGTCACTCTGCCTCTAATTAAACTTTTATATGAGACAATTCAACATGAGCAGATAAAGGTTTTATATACAAGTCTCACTGTCATCTATTTATAACAATAATCCATATTAGACCTTGAATGAAAAAATTGAATAAGCTTAAATGTAAAGGTATGTGTTGAAGATAAATTATGCTGAAGTAATTTGACATAGTATGAGAAAACGCAAATGTCAAATATGCTGAAGTAATTTGACATAGTATAAGAAAATGCAAATGTCAAGTTTTAAGTTCTCAACGTCACCCATGTATAAATATTATAAGGTTGGACCTTTGCTAGAAAAGACTCGTGCAATTGACGAGGCATGTTCAAATAGAAAAAAATGAAAGAAAGAAGATCTCCCGTTCTTTAATAGTTTAAGCTTTTCGATGAAGCATTTTAAAGTTGTATCAAAACAGATGAAGTTTTTAAGTTCAAATCTCACTTCCACATCATAAAGAAAATTGCACGCGTCAGGCCTTAGAAAATGAAATGACTCATGCCACCTTGTGAGGGCGTGATAGTAAAAAATAAAAATTCATTAAGTATTTTCGTTGAGGTGGTTCAACATTGTATGTGGTACAAGTATGATAAAAATGAGATTTGACTATGGTAGTATTCTATTTCAATTTGTGAAATTGCAATTTTCTGGAAAATTGTGGATGAATGATCAACCCAGATTTGGTGATAAAGACAGTTCATTGAAGACCTCGCATCAGACAAGTATGATCCTATAATAAGTTAGCCAAATCAAACAGCGTCCAATGATTCACAGATATCTCAAGTGGTCTATGGAAAGTCAGTGCATGCACCTGTTTAGCAATACGCCATCTCATTTAGCCCAAATTTAAGAAATTAAATAAACTGTCAGTAGAAAGGCCAATGCCACTACAACTCATCTCGCACTTGAGCTGTACAGTAAGAAATCACAATATGGATGGTACTAATAACTAACTAAAACCATGCAGATACAGTTTAATTTCCTAGTACAATTTTTTGTCTTGACAAAAGTGAACAAGCACATAACCTAAGAGTGAGAAAAAAGGACAACGTAATACATTAGAGAGAGGTACACCACTGGAGACTTGCATTACATTTCATCATTCGCAAATAACTAAAAGAAACTAAATTTTACTGGATGAAACACAAAAACCAGACATTATATTATCATTTCTATAACTGTAAGAAGGTAATTACCTGCTTGACCTAGCATGAACGGTAAGCTGGATTTTCCTTGTCTCCATACCCTCATGCTAAAGGTGCTAAGGACCAATAGAGAAGCCCCAAAGAGAACACCAGTACTTAAAGTAGCAAGGTTTCTGCTAAAGATAAAGCCAACAAGCCCTCCACTCAAAACAAGTCCACCTACAGTAAATCAACGAAAAGGCGTGCTTGAGTAGAAAGATAATTGTTAATCTCTGTAGCACAGACACTTCAACTAGAGTAGTATGTCCGTGTCGGATACGTGTCGGACTCGTGTCGATATCGACATTACAATAATCATTTTTCTTTTTTAACTAGAAATATTATATATTTTTAACTCAAATTTATTAGTAAATAACAAATAGGTAATTATATTTAAAAGATTTAGACAAGAAAAATGAATAACAAGTATAAAACTAAATTTATACTATATAAATGAAAAATTTTTAAAAATTTAATCAATGTGTCGGCGACATATTGTGTCGATATTTTTTTGGAAAATCACATGTCGGCATATCTGACACATATCGTATAGAATACACGTGTCCGTGTCGATGCATTAAAGTTGTTGACTAAATACTAGTAAATACGTAAGAAAGAAAATTTTACAGTTGAGTACATCATTTGATGAAAAAATGGTGAACCTACACTAATACTGGAATAGGTACTCATGTTTAAAAGATTTCAACAAGAAAAATTAATAACAAGTATAAAACTAAATTTATACTATATAAATGAAGAATTTTTAAGAATTAATCAACGTGTCAATGACGTATCGTGTCTGTACTTTTTTTAAAAATTGTGTATCAACGTATCCGACACGTATCGTGTCGGACACTCGTGTCCATGTCGGTGCATCATAGGTATCAGTTCAACGATCCTGCATTTTATCCTTTGAAAAGAAAAGACTCATCAGTTAGCATCCATATTACCAAACGGTTTAACCATATGAGCAAATATTCTGAGTGCACAAAGCATAGAGTATACACATTACCCTTACAGAAAAATAAAATGGCACTCAATACAGAGTTTTTATTAATAAAAGATGACGAAAAATAATTGCAAGCACATTTATAACTATAAGAACACAAATATCAAGTTTCATTTCTCTATTTAATTAATTTATTTTTATTTTATAATTATTTGTTTGAGGAAGGGTGGGAGGTTGAGGTTTCAAAAGCTGACTCGTTTTGGCATGGCAATAGGGTCTAAAATTTATCTCAATGCGTATTTAATGGATATATCAATAGCCTGAACACAATACAGATGAATGGTTAGTCCTATAATGGCTATCATACGATTATATCCACATCATCAAGTAGAATCCACATCATCAAGTAGACTTAATGCACAACAATAAGTACTTTTGTATCAACAAAAATAAAAGTATCCTTGATTCAATAATCAATTTAAATAGTAATTTTGGTCTATTACTTCACCAAAAGGGACCACAGTTGTAGTCATACCAAGATTATTGAAAGGCTTGGAGCATATTTTTTTTAAGGTCATCGATGCTGAAGAGAAATGAAATATAAGCCAAAATAAGAGACTGGGTGTAGGAGAGCCCAAAACATCTCCAGTTGTCCTAAATTCTAAGCTTCATGAACAATTGTATTATGAAAAAATGCCAAATAATAAATTTAATGTGCCCATTGGATGACTACAAAAAGTGTTTGGAATATCATTTTAGATGTAAAAAAATGTGAATTTGGAAAAAGGACACCGGAAAAGGCTTCTGGTAATAGGCCAAGGCATGGTTTTAAAAAACTATTTGAGGCTCATGACTCCAAACCTGCCTCAGGTGAGCTATCATAAAACGCCTCAAAACCCACACCTTAAATTCTATTTGTGAGGCTTACACCTTGACTTAGAGAGGCTTACGCCTCAAATGTGAACCTCAAGCTAACTAAGGTGTTCCCAAGTTTGCCTTGCATTTTTCAAACATTTAATTATTGACCTTAGCTCTTTGAGTTATAACCTAAAATGATTTACAGGTTCTTGTATTTTTTTTTCCTACTTACATGGAAGGAAGATGGAAAGGAAAATACATTAAATTGGAGGATGATGACAAATAATGAAAAGAAACTTGTAACGAGGATAATGACAACGGTTTAAGTGAGTCCCTCAAAGATCATTGATGATATAAGAAATTTTGAGTTCCCCTTTTAGTAATATTTTATAATTTTTGTTAGATGATTACTAATTTCAAACTTATTATTTTCTATTTCTTGATTTATTTTATGTTTGCCTGCTAGTTAGACATTTAATTTTGTAATTATTTTATTTTATGGTATATTACAAGTACATTTTTTATATTCATTTGAATTCTTTACTGTTCTATACTGAGGTTTAAATCTCAAAGCACCTCAAGGCTTACTCCTCGCCTCATGGCGATGAAACGCTTTAGTGCCCAATCAAGAATTTTTAAACATTGGGCCAAGGTACAAAGCATATGACACTTCTTCCAACTCTTCTAAATAAAGGAAACTCAAAGTCTGGATACTCACCAAAGGGAATCCCAAGACAAAAATCATGAATCTTTGCTGCCCTCTTCGGTTGACTGACAACTTGTTCTTGTATGAGCTCGTTCATTGCTTCTCCTGCAACATGTTCTTTTATAATGGGATGTGATTTTTCCATATGTCCATTAAGTGATTTTGAGTCATCTGCTGTGTAAAGTGAAGCGGTCTTAGTCTCCGAGTTGGATGCATCTGTGCCATGTCCATCAATGCTTCTGACAATAAATACCTAAAGACAAAGACTTCTGAGGTTGACATCACTTTCAAGTGATTATAGCATACATATTCATTTACATACAAGAATGTACACATAACATGTATAAATGCATAAGCACAAACTTGAAAGTGCAGAATGAGCTTGAAGAAGATTGTTTGCAATTTTAATGGATATGATCAAAATAAATTCAAAGGTGAACATCATTTTGCAATGAAGGCAAGCAAATATGAAAAAAACATTGAGGTCCAGTTGGACAGGAGAATTTAAGGACCAAGTGAATTTCTCAAGCTATGATTCAGAATTGCCACATGTTTCCACCAAAACATCAAATCGTGTCCATTTCAGAAAGATATGCAAAGAGGTGCGTGAAACCTAAAAGATTCTCCATAATAAACATTTATCAACCCTGACTATAAACAATCACTCTGAACCACGGAAACTATTAGCATAAACATGTGATTATAATCAAAAAAATAGGTTCTCCTAAAATATGTCGCCAAGGAGTCGCTCCTCCGGAAACAAGGAGCTCAATTATATCCAAATGTACTTTTCTATCACATTTCTGAACTGTTCCAAAGAAGTTTTCAAAAATTTCTCACTTCGCTTTTTGAAAACTTTCTTGGGTTCAAAAATCCAAACCACTCCATGGCCGTAAAAGTGTGCTGTATAAGAATTTTTTTTAGGGTCAATGAAAAATCATAAAATGGTGTTATTTGTAAACTGTCAGCTTCCTTTATTAATACATCACCGTCATTTTAAGTATAGTAAAAACATACTAATAGCAATTTTAATTTTCGATTGGAATTAGTGTTCTACAATCAATGCATTTATAACCAAGGAATTATGTACACATAAAAATCTCTTCTATAAAATAAATCACCAGGAAGTTTTTATACCGCGGCTCAGCACTCGGTGCAAGCTTCATGAACCCGCGCATCAGTGCATGGGGAGTACCAAATGTCAAGGCCGACAGTGGTACTCCTCATCCACCTAAACAATAGCAAACAAGCCTTTTACTTCCTTTTTCTTTTGACTTATAGTGAAAGTGAAATGGATCATTTGGCAACAAATGAGATTTTAAATCATATATACAAACCCACACATGTTCGGTAAAAGCATCAGTTAACTCTACAATTCAACTCCAACCAGATGACAAAAATAAAAAAAGGTTCAATTTTTCTTTTATGCATTTTCCGCAAATCCAAAAATAGAACATCGATCAAAATACTGACTATTGAACCCGAATCAGATTAAGCTCAATTAAGCATACATAACCACAATTAACTTCAAATGTAACATCAAAATTAAAGTATTAAAAACAAGATCAACCAAATTGTCCCCTAAATTCCGCTTATTTTCTCAGCAAACCCAACTACAAATAACTAAACTCGCGTTCCTGGAATGAACAAACACAGGAACAAAAAATTGTACCTTGTTAGGACGGGCGTAGGATCTGGTTCGGAGCTGTACACTGCGGTTAATGGAAGAGAAGCATGACAGCTGAGAAATCGCCGACGACATGATTTTCATCTTCAATTTTTGTCTAAATTTTTTTGGAATTGAATTGAAAGTGAGAGAGAGGAGGAGGAAGAGGCAGAGTTGTTATTTGTTCAACAACAAAATACAATAATTAACAACGTGGTAAGCACGAGGCAAATTGGACTTGGACTGAATTTTGGGTGAATTACACTTTACACCCTCCAACTATGCATGACTCATATGAATGCCTAGTAAAAAATCATAATCTCAAAATACAGAGAGTTCAATACTCTCCATCACTATCTAATTTACATATTTAATTAAATAATTAGGTCTCGTAATTTATTTGAGACTGAGACAATAATTAAATAAAAGCAGAGAATACTGAATTTTACACTCGAGAATACTATATATTTTCTCTAAAGACATATAAGATACAAAGCTAAATTACCCGTGTTGACAAAACTTTTTGAGATTATAAGTTGATGGATTGTATGAAATTTATAGTTAAAAAATGGATAAAAGTCATTAATCCAATAAAAATGTGTATTGAAAATAAAGTTTGACCAACTTAAAATTTCAAAAACGCTTTCTCAAATAAGGGCATAGTTTCCCAATTCGTGTTGTAATTTGGCTTTGTAAGGGGGTCGGTGGAAGACACGTGTAATGGTATTCATTTTGTAGATAATTGGACTTCAGAATGTTTTGATTTTGGTTACTCAATGTCAAAGGTTGAGTGTCGTGAAATATTACAAGAATTGCCAAAATTTCAAGTAACGATGATATTCTTCTAATGGTTGTATATGTGCGTGTGAACACACACACATTTTACATCATTTCTAAAACGTCCTTCCTATAGCTAGATTCTAAAACTCATGTTTGATCAATTTAATTATATTTTTTAAATTCTTATCAGATGTCATGTTAAAATTTAGCAAACGTCAAAAAAAATATCTTATAAAGTATTCGCAAAGGTAGACTTGCTCCTTTATTTTATGGTCGTCATACCCTCGTGAACATCCAAGATTAAGTGACACCTTGATAGTCGAGTCAACATTTAGAAAAGTCTTCCAAAGAAATTTTTTGGTTGTCATACTGTAGTCAACTTGCAATTTTATTTGATATCTCAGGTTGATATAGATAGCCTACTCAACATTTTTGAAGAAAATGACTACGGCCTTAAATTTAATACTTGGTTAAATTAAATAAATAAAGACAATTTGATCCTCCAACGAAAACTCAAGCATATTTGTTAGTCGATATGGCGTTTGCTAAACACTAAAAAGTCTTCTAACCAACCCAACATGCAATAGGAATAAAGCTCTATCGAGCATTAGGATTTAGGCACTTTAAATTTTACATTTATGTAATGACTTTTTATTGCAGCAAGCCAAAACAACTTTAGTAGTTTTAGGTCAAAATTTCTATGTGTAGCTACATTTTCAATTGTCCCCACGTCTTAAGAGGGAACAAGAAAGCAACACGTGAAATAAGGTAGCTTTAGCAGCTCAAATACAACTATAGCCAAAAAAGAAATGTGTAGTTGGAAACGTCGTTAGGCCAAGATCAAGATCGAACTAAATAAGTGTTATATAAAATGCATCTATTACTTTTCACTTCAAAAAATGATGCTAATTTATTAGAGACTCAACACAATTGAAAATTACTTTATTTGTCGTTATATTTATGAAAGGGAAATATTAATTAATAATATTAAAGTAAAAACATTTTTGTCCATTTATCATACGAAGAAAGTTATTTCAACCAAATAACTAATAAGAATGTTATCCTCCATCTTGACCTTCGACCTAAAGCATTTTGAGTAAAAATAAATAAAATTATTATAGACATATTTGATCTATTATATTGTACAATCATGCTACAATGTCAGAAGTCTTGACATGATGTCATCCGACATTCTATCATTGAACTGTTTTAAACACGATCAATATTTTTATCAAATCATTTGTTGCCACCTAGGATTATAAATGCATTTGTTAAATTTCTTCTGGTAAAGTGGCAAAATCTTACATTGTAAAACTAAACAAAATCTAAAAAGAAAACGAAAGTTAAAAAGAATTCTAATTTGACCTAGAAATCTTGTTGGGACCCAATGCATCAACAAATCCGTCTCAACCCCCTTCATGTGTACACAAGATTGGAGACTCTCCAAACACAAAGGGACACGGAAGGTTGCAATTGCATGCGCTCGCTCACTCAAGTCAATCACAAGAAGGAGAGTAAAATATATTGGCTGTGTGAGTGAGACTTAGAGAATAAAATGTAATTTGAAGTCGGGTTTGTATTTTGAGAAAGAATGAGAATACTCAAAGTCGATTATCCTTGAACTACACTAAGAGTGAGTACTTATAGACAAGAAAATGAATTGGGCATCTTGGATGTTCGACACTTAGTCTCAACCATCCAATAGCATTTTAGTCAAGTTTCATCACATCACAATATTACGTCTTAGACACATGAGGTCTATGTCCTTGCATGTTGTCCAAGGTGATACCACCGCAGTAATGCCACATCTGAAATTCCATCACATCACAATATTCAAGGCATTAAGTACTGAAATTCACACGTCCCAAACATGGAGGGCAACATTATGTGCCAGTTTATTGAGAGTGCAATTATTGCCTTGGAGAAGGAAGTCGGCGAACGTACAACAAGTTAATTTGTCTCTGAGGCCTTCGTCGATGAGGCGTTGGGTCACATTCTCAAAACCTCAGAGGTTAGGGATCATCGAGGTGGCTGCATGTTACTTTAATTAAAATAAATATAGATCTTGCTTGCTTTCGATATGTAACTAATAAAAAAAGATGTTTAGCCTCACTTTTAGCTCAAAAACTCCTCTTTCTTTATCATATACCACGTATTAAACAATTAGCATAATCAACACATTAAAAATTGTTGACAAGGTGATAGGATGTCACTTCATCGTTTCGAAAAGTTTTGACGTGACAAACGGTCAATTGACTTGCACAGATGGAGACTTAACGATTATCCATTGGATATGGTACTTTGAAGCTCCACACTGCACAAGCCATTGAAGGATTAAGGTAAAGAATTTGGAGAATAATTACACGCTAAGCAATTGGGGATTTTTTTTTTTTTTTTTTGAAAAGCATACCGTAGACCCATTTGTTTGGAAAATTTTCATAAATATTTGCTAAAAGTTAAATCACTTTATACCTACATATTGTATGAGACTCATAAATATTATTCACTTATTCATTATTTATTTCCATATGTTTATAAGTGTCCTGTTGTTAATACATTTTAAATGAATCGATCTGACATCTTCACGATTAAATTGACTTTAAAAAATTTGAAAGTAAATAAATTATCACTTTCCAAAAACTATTTTCATGCCATGATTTGGTAAACATAAAGTTAGAACAATAACGAAAGAATCCTTAAGGTTATATTTGATATGCTAGACTAAATCAATCTGAGGTAAAATTAACCGAATAAATAAAAACACATGAAGTGTTAGTTAGTTGTGGAGACTATGACTGTCTAACAAATCGCACATATTTCAAAAATTCCTCTCGACAAGTATTTATATATATATATATAATGATAGAGTGAGCATTTTGCATTTTAAATTGTCTTCTACCTAACACAGCATTCTCGTTTTTTATTCTCATACGTTTACCTTATTCACAATAGAACCGAGGGTTTATACAAGGGGACGCTTGTCAATTTTTCATTGGCGGTTAGCAAAAAGAAAAAAAATTCTACAGTACAGCAGCACCCGTACCTTGTCCGACAAAAAATTCAATGTACAAGGCGAATAACTGCATTCACAAATCGACTCTATAAGAAGTTAGTCGTACTACTATCAGTATGATAAACATGCCATTAAAATATAATTTCACATTCGCGCGTGAAAGTGTTTGCAACACGAGCTTGGACTCTAAACCGCATACGTGTTTAGTCCTTATCAAAGAAAGAAGCGGACCAATATCTAATTTATTCACAAAATCGGGGGCTATAAATGTAAACAAAAACAAAACAGTAAACAGCTGATTATTTGTACCTTTTTGCCATTATAGTTTTCCGTGTCTGTTTCTCACAAGACACCGTGTGATACGTATTCCTAGTTTCCCTTTGTGACCACGTTTTGAGACCCTCCTCTCCTCCTCTATTTAATTCCTTCTCGATCACACCATTTTAATGTCTCAAACAAGAATTTTTCGATTCCTAGTCCAGAGAAATATCTTCGTATTCAAGTTTTTTTCTGTGTATTTTAATTAGAAAATAACTAGGCCAAAACCCATTTTTTCTGTGGATTAAACACGTCTTTTTGGCTGCTCCTGGAATCTTGAAGAAAAATCTCAAGTACCCTTTTTTTTGTTTGTGATTTTAGTGCTGAATTTTGTTCGTTGGCGGCTTAATTTTATAATTTATTAATTAACGCGTAAATTTTTGTTCCCGTGTTTTGTTTTAGATTTCTGGGATTTTGACAATGGAGAATTCGAGAAGGCAAAAATGGGATAATCATAGACAGGAACCTCCCAGAAGGAGATCACCACAGTATAAGAAGCCACCCCGTGGTTCGTTTAATATTTTGGTTTTGAAATTGGACTATTTTTATTTTCGTTTCTCTGTTTGCATGTTATGATTTTCCAAATCAGGCACAACCTGTGAGTTTCTTGAAGGGTTTCTTATATTGTTTGAAAGTATTATTCGTTTCTTTGTCTTCTTGAAGGTTCTGAAATCTGAAATTTGCAGATATAATTCATGCTTTATAAATATCTAGTCTTTTTCTGAAATTGCATCCCGAGTAACTTCTTGCTTTCTGCAGTTTTATTTTTTCGTGTCCTATCTTGGTTATGAAATTGTGTGATTTGAATAGCAAGTTTTTATAGAATTGTCTCTTTGATTTCTTGCTTTTTATGATTGCGTTTTTTTCATGCCTTATTTTGGAGATGAAGTCATATATTTTGTTTATTGCTCCTTTTATGCACTATTTACTACAGTTTTTAAGCCGGTCCTGGTTAGCTTGTTAAAGGAAGATGCTTGCAGCCCTGCGGGGTAACACTTTGTCAAATCTTATGGAAATGCTAGTCTTACCGCCATGTGTGAACTATGATAGGCTTCTACTCTTTTTATTCCCTTAAGCAATTTAGAATTTATGGATTGCTCTTGAAGTCTTTTGGCGTTTGCTGCCAATTGGCCTGTTAGATTTTAAAAGTTGCCAATAGTTCATTCATGGATTCAGAGAATATATTTTCTGATTAAATTTGGCATGTCATAGACACCTGCATGGCTACTATAAGTTCTTGGATGTAAATTGTTTATTTTGTATCGAGAAACTTTTGAGGTAGCTTGAAATTTCCCTTGATTTTGTAAATCCTGTATTTAATTCCGTATATTCAAAGTAGTAAAATGAGGCAGATAAAAAGGGTGAAGATCAAAATATTATGCTCAAATGTTTGTGAAGCTCGAATAGATACCCCTGCTTTGTATGGAATGATGAGCTATTTTGTCTTTGGTATAATTTCAGTTTATTCCTTTAATGGATTTGTTACTATAAGTTCTTGAACTTAATTTGTCTATTTTAGGCAATAGCTTGAAATTTCCCAAGATTCTGTGAATCTTGTATTTATTTCAATAGATTCAAATTAGTAAAACGTGGCAGGTAAAGGGTGAAGATAAATCATTCTCTAATGTTTGTAAAACTCGAATAGATATCTCTACATTTGCATGTAATGACGAGCTCTATTTGTCTTTCGTGTTATTTTCCTTGAATGCATTTGCTAGCTCTATTTTGCTATTCCATTTTTGTCTATTCATGCTTCGAATATATCTATAACAAATTCTTAGTTAGTAGGAATTTCATGCATTTATGCGTGAAGTTGGTCTTTCTTTGTCTTTTCATATCCGAAATTCATATGCTTTACATGGCTTTCCTCATAGCAAGCGACTTGAGTTACACTACCTGCAGGTAGTTGGCAGCCAAGAGTGCCTTCATGGGAGAAAGAATTCTGCAAAGTGATTGGTTCACTAGATTGGGAAACGTTTTTGCTGATGAAGAAATTCATTCATCTATACAATAATGTGCTCGAATGGAATGACTCCGCAGGGGAAGAGGCATTTAGTAATGCCAAGAAACGATTCTGGGCAAAAAGTCAGGGCCTCCCCTGTGATGCATCATTACCTGATCCAGATCTTTACATTGATGAAATAAATTGGAATTCAGAAATTGATCCCGAGGTGCAATTGGAGCTTGAATGCAATCCCGAAATTCCTAAGGCAGGTGAAAACGACGAGACAGTCGTAATTTTTGGCGATTCTTTCCTTGCAGACCAAGCATTCTTATCAACTGGCTGGGGTGACAATGAAGAGAATTTTAAAATACCTGCTAATGAATCTCCTGCCAATCATGGTATCTTAGGGCTGCATGACTCGGATGGGACTGCAAATGTATGCGCTGACTATCTCAATAATACATGGCACGTTAGCGATGTCAGTGGAGCTATTGGACATATGCCGTGGGAAGGTAATTGGAATTATAACTGGGGTTGGAATCATTCGAATGGTCATGACAATCACGAAGTGAAACCCATTAAACCCAAGAATTTCGAAGACAAGAAAGCAGACAACGTTCAGGGATCATGGGACGACAACAATATGGGGAGAGTTGATGATGCTGGTCGACACTTATCGAGATACAGAACTTCAAGATTTCAAAGCAATGAGCACCATAAAAATCACCTATGGTGGAAGGACAGAGGTCGAAGAAGATAACCGTTTTTGAGAGCAACATTCAGCTTCACGTTAAAAAAAAAAGAGCGAAGATAGTGGAATTCGGTGAATATATAACAGCTGGGCAGACATGGAGTCGATTGAATCCCCTTTTTCTTGAATGTAAATTAGACTTGATTTATTTCATTTCATTTATTATGCATCTTCAAGTAGTGTTTACGGTACTAAACTCAGCAAAGTCTGCTGTATATATTGAGAGTTACTTTGGAGCATGTTCTGTCATGTAGTTTCCTACAAAATTTAGAAGATAATTTTCTCGTATTGAGGGAGATTGTATAACAAGTCAGTACTGTTTTGTCTGTCTATATATAATATTTCCATTTCGTGTTCGATGTAATAGAATATTTTCGTGTTCGATGTGACAGAATATATTGATGTCAGTAATGGAATGTTCGAAATATGTCCTTTTCTCCAACTCAAGATTATAAACACGACTCTTCCGTCTGGATACAACAATATTCAGTCAAAGGGGTCGAGGAAGAGATCGTTCTTGGGGTCGATTTATTTGAATAAGGGTTGTTTGGCACTTGGGATAAAGTTTCTATTAAGTTGGGTACCATCAATCATTTTAAGAACCACTGAGTACTTAACTTTTAGGATGCAATGGAGCACTTTGTGACGAGTTTATTAGTGTATTTCTAAATATCATTGATTGAGAGAGACATCTCTCCATTAGTTAACCAAGATAGTGAGATTTTAAGGACAAAGTGAAATACAAAATTTGAAGCAATATGAATTGCTTAAGTTGGGATAATTGCACGGCCAATATAGAATCTCATCTATCATCAGCGTCAAGCCGATTGAGCACAAAAGTAGCAATGCTACAATTGCGACTTATGAATTCTTCTATGCGCAACATGAGGTCAAGGTATAAATAATACATTTTCTATTCAAGATTTGACCACGGTGATATAGATGGTCAAGTTAATAGGATAGTAACTATACACGATTCCCCTTGCAAAAACGATTTAGAATGAATATGCTGAATACATCACAACAAACATAGTAAGTAGACTTTGGACATGATCACAAAATATTTATTTTTATATATTCATTGTTGAATTTTAATATATGGCCTGATTTCTAAACCATCAAGTTTCTCAATCAATTCATTAAATCTAGGCGATATCATTTCATTACTTTACAATTCATTATGCCCAAAAAAAAAAATAATAATAATAATAATAATAATAATAATAATAAAATCAAATATTCTCATTAAATTTGTGCCCTTTTTTGGAGGAAAATATATTTTGAAGTAATGATTTTTTTGAGAATGTATAGTTAAGAAATAAGAAAAACTTTGGATTTACATGTAAAATTATTTTATGGAAAAACGTGTGATTGAAAATAATAATTTTTTTAAAAAAATAGTTTTTGGAAGAATTGAGCTCGAATATAAGCTTATAATATGGGCAAACTAAAGGCACATAGCCCTGTTTTATACAAATTGGGAATTATATAATTCAATTGCTCTTTCCCAAAACCCGAAGTACGTATCTCAATCTCTACTCTTTGCATGTGTAGATATATACGTACATTCATATGAATCTAGGTATATATTTTAAGTATTGACTGAGCACATAGTTTGAATAATTATCAGGTTCATTTTGTGATGTAATTAGTTAGTATAGAACGTTAATTTTGATTTATGAAAATCCAGTCTCTGCTTCAATTGCTGATACTTCCACTGAAGGGTCTGATGATCAAACTGTGGTTCCAGCTATTGATACAATGTCCATTCAACTAGGTCAACCCATAATTGTACTGCTTATAACAACCCCAGCTGTGCCTCCTATCGGTCCATTGCCCGCTGTTCCTCTTCCAGTACCTCGGCCACTGGCAACACTCCCTGTTCGCCCTCCTGTTGTCAGGCCAACTTTGGCACAGAATGGAGACCCGAGAACTAGTGATTCTGATTCGGACCAATATGAGACAGGATCAGGTCCTGCCACCGCAAGTGAATCTCACAAATACGAGATCTCAGAAGAGAGCAGACTGGTTAGAGAAAGGCAGGAGAAAGCAATGCAGGAACTTATGATGAAGCAACGTGCAGCTGCTTTGGCAGTTCCCACCAACGACGGAGCTGTTCGAGCTCGTCTTCAATTGCTTGGGCCTTGGTGAACTCTTTTTGGAGGAAGGGAGATGGAGAGACGGGATCGTTTGCGGATGCTCGTGGCAAAGCTTGGCACAGAGGGCCAGTTGGAAAGGCTGATGAAAGCTCATGAGGATGAAGAAGCAGCAGCTGCTTCTGTACCAAACGAGATGGAAGAAGATATCCCATATCCCTTTCACACGGAAGGGTCCCAAGCACTTTTAGAGGCCCGCAAAGAGATTGCAAAATATTCCATTGAAAAGTCAGCTTTATGGCTCCATCAAGCAAGAAGAAAACAGGATGATCCAGATGAGGATTTGGATGCAGAGATAGATTGGTCTCTGAAGCAAGCAGCAAGTTGGTCCTAGACTGCAATGAGATTGGTGATGATTGGCCTCTGTCTGGATGCTCATTTTCGCACGATGCGAAGATGCTTGCAACTTGGTAATCTCTCTCTCTTTCCCTCCCGCACTCCCCAACACCATGTGTGTGTTTTTCTATGCTCACGATTTTGTCAGTTGTACTAGTCCATACGTCTCAAAATTTTGCATTGAAATGCACATCATATGGTTAGCCGTCATGCTGTTAAAGTGCTTTGTATGTGCTGATATTGTGGTCATCTTAAGGTTTTGCACTGGTTAAATATATATATATAACAGATTACAAACTAATAGTATAATTTTGTGGAGTGTGCTATCTCTTTTCCATCATTGTTGTTTTTGACTTGTGAAGACATCCTCATTATACACACGCAGTGTTTGCCATATCGACCACAAGCCTTTAGCCACTGCTGAATTTTATGAGTTCATTTGAGATATGATAATCGTGTACGAAGAGTTACTCCACGGTTGCTTATTTTTTACTTTTCTGTTTCTAGTGCTCTTAGTGGAGTTGCAAAGTTATGGAGCGTGCCTGAAGTAAAGAAGGTTTCCACATTAAAGGGTCATACTGAGCGAGGTGCAGATGTTGTATTCTCTTCCACAGGCTACCATTTGGCTACTGCATCTGCTGACCGAGCTGCAAGATTATGGAACACAGAAGGGTCTGCTCAGATAACATTTGAGGGACATTTGGATCTCTTGCTCGCACTGCCTTCCATCCATCAGGAAAATACTTGGGCACAGCTAGCTTTGACAAGACTTGGAGATTATGGGATGTAGAGGCTGGTGAAGAGTTGCTTCTCCAAGAAGGTCACAGCAGGAGTGTATATGGATTATCTTTTCACCGTGATGGCTCTTTAGCAGCATCATGTGGACTGGACTCTCTTGCTCGTGTGTTGGACCTGAGGTCTGGGAGAAGTATTCTTGCCCTGGAAGGCCATGTCAAACCAGTAAGATTCTGTGTTGTAAAACTATCTTGTCTCTGCTTTCCATCTTTATTATTATTATTATTATTATTTGCTATAAAAGAGGGATTGAGGCTGAAATTGATTATTAGGTTGTTGGAATACAAATGATGAATCTCCTATTATTATTTTCCTTTCAGGTACTTGGAGTCAGTTTTTCTCCCAGTGGTTATACTTTGCTACTGGCGGTGAAGACAATACTTGCGCATTTGGGATTTGAGGAAGAGAAATTGTACATAATAATACCTGCTCACTCTAACCTTATATCAGGTGTGGTCATCTAGAGATTTTAAGCCTGTAAAGTCACTATCTGGTCATGAAGCAAAGGTTACCTCGCTTGATGTTGATGGAGGTTAGCTTCTCTAACTTTAAAATCTAATTTAGAATTTATGTTCTAAAATTTAGACCTGTTTTACTTCCATGAGCATTTATTATTTCTGTAACAGATTGGTAGGATTGAATATGTACATTCATTTTTCTTTTCTTTTCTTTTCTTTTTTTTTTTTTGACATAGAGGGTGAGGGAACTCAGTTCTATGACTGGTGTTCATTGAAGTTCCTGGCGCTCTGTCTTATAATCTTGCTTTGTCCACATCAGATATAAATGCTTACCATCCGTATTTAACTGGCATGAGAGTATTTGTCTCTGCCACATAGGCTGGTATCATTTTGGCTTCATCTACAAAGCTACCGAGACTTTCGAACCTTGTCAAATCTTTCTAGTAGTGATGGTTTAATCGCTATGTGTTATGACATTTGAAGAGATTAGCGAAGTTGGATGAGTTTAAAACTGAGAAATATGCCGGATGGTGTTAGTAAATGCATCTTTCAGGATCTTGGGACAAGATAAGGACCGTGATTAGTTGAGGACTTCAAAAAGTTTGCCCAAATAGATTAACAGAGTTCTTGCATTCCAATTGATATTGATGAAATAAAGTTGGACATCGTTGCATTTTCTTGACTCTTGCTTTTTCCCTTAATCATGGTTCTGCTAGTGCTGAGTAAGCATAGTTCGCTGTCTTGTCAATTTTGAAGTTCAAAGTTTCAAATGGTTTTATGTAATTTGATGTTGTACATCATTTGTTGCAGATGAACAATGTATTACAACTGTTTCACACGTCGTACAATCAAGCTGTGGTCAAGCAAAGACAACGAGAAAGAAAAGACAATGGATATTGATTAAAC
The DNA here is from genome assembly GCA_903798385.1 of Fraxinus cuspidata. Classification (NCBI taxonomy): domain Eukaryota; kingdom Viridiplantae; phylum Streptophyta; class Magnoliopsida; order Lamiales; family Oleaceae; genus Fraxinus; species Fraxinus cuspidata. The sequence continues at coordinate 896 of CAIGRP010063001.1, read as the reverse complement.
AAGACTACCGTGCAATTGCGAGAGATGAACAAATATATCTCGGTAACAAGGTGATTGAACTGCTTTTTTTTAACAAACCACGTTTTGGATTAATTTTTTGAAAATCTCAAAACATTTGAAGGCTCGAGATTGAACTTTTGATTTGATATTAGCATTGTAGCTTTTGAAGAGTATTGATTGAATGGTTATGAAGATTCGTTTTACGCAGCCTCATGTATCGTACAGTGTGCCGAATCTACAAGGACCAACCCCCAATCTGCCCGCCTCACACGTGCAAGTGGTTGTACTTCGTTTTGAGGAATATTAGTTCCCAGCTCAATATCAGCGGGTAAGATCCTTATAAACGTACATTCTTATTTCTGCACCCTCGATGTTGGCAGCACGTCAAAGCGGTTGCAAGAGAAAAAGAGGGAAGCAATCCTTCGAGCATAGTGATTATGGTATAGCACCAAAGAATTTGTCTAAATGGTACTTCGAACTTGGAACGAGCATGGAGAAATTTACGATACTTTTTTATCGAGTTGTTATGCCGGACCGTTCGCTCAAGATTTTTGGTCTCTACCCGAACCCAATAAAAAAATAAAAATGGGATCACTTCTTATGGACTCTTCTTATGGACTCGTTGAGAATGAATGGACTTGTATAGATATGATGAGTTCTTTAAATGTAGATTGCAACTAGGTGGATGTGAGAATCTGTACTGCATTTTCTTTATTGGACTACGAAATGTAAATTCTCGTGGATTTGTAATTTTTCAACTGTAGAACTAAGATCGAAGACTCTTTTCTTAACGATTTTATTAAGCAATATAATTTCACCAAGTGTTCTAAAATGTTGGTATATGTTGGAAATGTCCGGTGCATTTATTGTTTTTTTTTACTGTATATATTTGTTCC